>JAQIWG010004390.1:0-16105 GCA_034695025.1 Chamaedrilus cognettii | reverse complement strand
TGTACACTTCATGTTTCAACAAAATTTGGTTCCAACATGCACGTGAAACGTTGGAAGAGCGTAGTATAAAAGAAGAAAGGCTTGCACGGGCAGTGCAAACGGCAATTAAGCAGTTTCCCAGCTTGGTTAACGCGTTTTTTCGTAGGTCAACTTTGACTACTCATATCTTTTTAACTGCTTAGTGAAATTCAACGAAAATTGGCAGAAATATGCAGCAATTATACGAGTTAATGTGGTAAAAATTTAATTGACAAAAAAACGCTTATTGCTTTCCGTAGTTTTTGAAGAAATTCGTTGGGTCCTTTACTTTTAAGCCACGCTGTAGACAATATTGATGATCACAAGCAGCGTTGCCAAATGTACGATAATACGATAATTGTACAATAATCTGAACTCAAAAAGGGCGTTTGTACAACGTACGACAACGGTCGTACGATATTATCGTACAATTATCGCACGTACGATAATTTTTTAATATAATAATATATAACTAGTAATATATAACTAATATAATATAATAATTTTTTACGGTAAAATTATCGTACGTGCGATAATTGTACGATAATATCGAGGCAGCTGAAAAAGTTTTTTTGGACGTGTAAAATTTTGGGGATTGAACATTTTTCGTCAGCAATCCCCCCCCCCCGCTCGTGAGTTTCTGGGTGGTGGTACGATCATTTTGGCCCAAAAACCATTGTTGGCCATTGAGGCCTGAAAAATGAGGTCTTAAAAATATACCCTTGTACGAAATGTACAACTTACAACGCGTTGTGTACGTTGGGCAGGAAATGTTCTTCCCGAAACAAATTAGGACGATTGGACCACCCCACTTTTGCAACGCTGGCGACGCCGCTGAAAATATCCATAGCTTCCATTTTAAAAAGTTTTGTTTGATCTCAAAAAATTCTAAAAAAATATCCCTACCTTTCTTTATAAAACGTGTCATTTTATACAAATAATCTCAAAATACTCTGGGTATTGCGCTAAAATCAGATTCTTGAATGATTGAAATTTCCCTAACTCTAGTGATATAACTCGAGTAATAGCATTACTGACCGAGGGCAACAGTTGGCAATCTATACTCATAGGCGTGTCTGCATGTTGATCCTATAGAAACGGAGAGTTCTCGACAGATCGTCCTCAAACTTTCCCCTCGACCATCGGGCGGTGGAAAAAACATTCCGAGCTTTGACACTTTTTCAATTTTCTTTCTAGGAAAGCTGTGGACTCTCTAGAGTACTTCAACAACTCCAAACTAAAAAATGCAAGCGAGCTCTTGCGAAGACAGTGGCCCAGGCAAACTTTTCAAACACGGTAGCGCTATTTTTCAGTTTTCTAAGGCAAAGGGATTTCTGAAGGATCAAGTTAGCTCCGAGCGTCACATTCCCTTCCCGGTAGCGTCGTTTCCCGTCACTACACGGAAATGTACATGCGTGCTGCGGTGGTGCACATTTGCAACTTGCAGGCCTGGTTTTGTTTGGCTTGCCTTAGCGTAAGCCAAGCTAAGGCAAGCTAAACCAAACCGAGCCAATCAGCTCTTTTCACCAGACTGCCGATTTGGGCTAAACTTTTTTTCACTCTGTGGCTTAGCTTTGGCTAAATTTCACTTGGCATGCTGGTGTGAGGGAGGCATGCATTTCATGTCATCCCAACGTAGTACCGTCCCCAACGTAGGACCCCCATCACAAGTATATATTCTTGATTATCGCACCATCAATTTGCGCGGTCATCTAGACAACTAATTCTGAAAAATGCACCCTAGTGATCGACGTTCGGTCACCTCGGTGGATCAACATTGTGCAATCAGCTACATCATGCATAATCGCCAGATAATCCATTGGAACGATTGTTGAAAATGATTGACGATGTGTGTTACAAAGAATATGTATAATCATGGAATGTATACATTCCCTAATCAAACAGATTCCCTGCAACAAATTCTCCTACATGTAGTCCATGGTCTACGAACACAACCATTATACCAGATACTATACTGACCTTCATGACCATGGTCTACCATTCATGATTCAGCACTCAGCGAAATTAAGTCGCTTCATGAGTTAAAACACCAGCAGAAGCCGACGGCCTGAGCCCAGTGTATTATGGAAATACTGAATAAGTAAAGTACAGAAAATTGACAGGCTCTAACAGCCCTCTAAAGAGGCACGCAATCATAACGATTTATTTTCATTATATGACCTTAAATAATTATGGACTATGATGAAGTCAAGATCCAGCCAGTTATACGTTCAATATAGATCTATACTATATTTAACTAGTATTGTAATAATAATACCTTAATTTGGGGTCCGACTAAGCGCGAGGAATGACGGTGGGACTCGGAGGGGCCTCACGACAAACTA
This sequence comes from Chamaedrilus cognettii, assembly GCA_034695025.1. NCBI lineage: Eukaryota > Metazoa > Annelida > Clitellata > Enchytraeida > Enchytraeidae > Chamaedrilus > Chamaedrilus cognettii. The sequence goes on along the minus strand of JAQIWG010004390.1, from coordinate 13,742 downwards.
GCGAAGCAGCCAACATCACACTCGCTACTCTTGCAGTCAACATCACACTCGCTAGTCTTGCAGTTAACATCACACTCGCTACTCTTGCAGTCAACATCACACTCGCTAGTCTTGCAGTCAGCATCACACTCGCTACTCTTGCAGTCAACATAACACTCGCTACTCTTGCAGTCAACATGATCTCGAGTGCGCTCGAGTTTTTTCTATAAAGGTCGATGACTTAATCTGGTGACATTTGAGGTATATAATAACTAACAAGAGGTATATAATTACTAAAGCTCCACACAACCGCAGTCATATGCAGAGCTCGGTTTAGGCCTCATGAAACCGGCGTAACGCTACGCCACCGCATATCAAAAAACGCGTAGCCCTACTCCTCGCGCGGCCATTTTTAGGCGTAGCTCTACGCCTACCCCTTTCTAATTTGGCGAACAATAAAAAAAACCTGTCTTAGGCGTACTACGCCTCCTAAACTTAACCCTGGTCCTACAATGTATGTATCATTGCCATAGTCCTAGCTTCTTTCAGAAAGCGTTCATATACCCCTAATTTTTCTCAATATTACCCCTATCGCCTCCCCTGTACCTAATCCTTGTCTAAAATCGAACTGCGTTTTACATAATACACTCTCTTTTTTCCCTCATTTTTTTACTAGAACCTTTAACGGTATCTTTGATGCATAGGGTATTATGCTAATAGCTATGTCACCACTGCATTCAATGTATGCATTTAACTTGTATGCAAGCCCGGAAAAAATATGGTCATATACAGCGTATAGACAGCTTAAAGCCTCTAGGGCGTCGAAATTAACGACTTCAATCGTATAAAGTAATACTAATGATCTTCTCCTAGTTTTATGAGTTGGCGCATAGCGGTGTGAATCAGAGCACGGGGTCCCGTATTGTAGGCTATACACAGGACGGCGAGCAGTGTGCACACAGGACGTCACGACTGGATCCATCCAGTGCTTGTTGCTGCAATATTAATGACTGCTTGTCGTGGAGACCCAAGCATGAATGGCACGCGCTGACTGCGGTATGGATTTGCGTCTCGGCTTCAAAGGATTACAAATCGTATTGCTCTCTGCACGACGCAGCGTCATTGCAACACTGTTCAGTGTGCTGCAGTGTAAGGACACTGCGTCGTGCAATATAGCATCAGGTCGGTGTCTATGATTTCATTGACATGACGATGATAGTCCAGTCGACGAATTTATAAACGTAAAGCCCTAGTCTCTGCCGACAATGGGATTTTATACTAGTCTGATGTACATGTACATGTTTTTAAGTATATGCATAAAATGCAGGCCAGTCCTAAGCCAAGCCTATAATAGACAACCTAAAACCATATAAATGGAGGAGGCCTACATTGAGGCCCTGAAAGCCTAGCGTGATTTTCAATTAGGCTAATTCTTGGCTGCAGCTTGTGAATGGTATCACACAATGTATTAATATGGTCATGGAACTAGCTTGCACTACTACATGAAGATACATACTGCTAGCCTGAACATAATGTATGTACATACTGGCAGTATGTGCATACTGCTAGCCTGAACTACTACATGTAGGTCAGGTACATGTCTTTAGCTGGTGCAATGGGGCATCATGTAAGCCAACCTTTTTTCCGCAAGGGGCTCTAACTATAACAACAACAACAACAACGACTACATGTAGGTTTACATAGATTCATCGTCGTTGTCATGTTAAGTATTTTACGCCTGAGGGACACAGCTTGTAGCGAACTCTCGGCAAAAAACTCTGTCATTGGTCTGTTTTCACTATTTCTTAGAGAATACCGATAATCTATCACTTAGTCTAGCTTTGTTTAATTATTTCTATTATAGTCTGTAATGTTTTAGCATTGTGCGTTTAGCCTACGACGATTACTCACCACACGACTACTCATCACACGACTACTCACCACACGACTACTCATGACATGACTACACACCACACGACTACTCATCACATAACTACTCATCACACGAACTACTAATCACACGACTACTCAGCACACGACTACTGACCACACGACTGCTCACCACATACGCAAGGGTCGATGCTTTGTTGTGGGCGCTCAAACTATTTGCGATTAACCACCCTACGGAAGCCAACTGAGTAAAAGCTAAAGTTCCATTAATTTAGGAAAACAACAAGACACAAAAAGCAAAACAAAAAGAACTATTCTTAACACGACTGCTCATCACACGAATACTCACCGGACCACCAATAATTAACCGCGACGCAATTACTAGGGTTCAACTGATCGCGCGCCAATTCACCGCGCTAGCATCGCATGATAATGAACATAATGCTGCTTCTGAAATTTGCGGGATGGCCCCAAGTTAGTCGTTTCTTGCTGTTGGATCCTGTGAAATATGATCCTTCCCCTTGTCACCGTGTGCCGTCAGGTCGCGAACGACCTTTTGTGAACTCCATGAGTTTTCTTCTCCATCCGTGACGCTCTGTTACTGGTTCCTTCAGCTCCTTGCGACAATCGTCACTCCCGTGCACTCCCGTATCTCGTCTAGCCACCTCGTTCTTGGCCTTCCCCTTCTTCTCTTTCCCTCCCCCCATTCCTTCTCCAGCCCATCCCCTTTCATTACGTGTCCTAAATATGCTAGTTTCTGCTTGATGATCGTGTGATTCGTGTCAACTAATAGAATCGAGACCCCGATTTTCTTGATGATGGAGATATTTGTTCGTTTTGCTGTCCAACATATTGGCAGCATGCTTCTATGTATGTTTATATATATATGTCTGCGTATACCTGTAAGTACATCCGTGCCACTGCCCTACAGTGGGGCGGAGGCGGAGCAGATCGAGCGCGACTTAAGTGAAGAGCACGCGTAGGTGTATACATGTATGTATGTGTACGCGTAGGTGTATGTTAGTATGTACATGTATGTGTACATGTACGTGTATGTTTGCGTGTATATGTACTTGTACGTGCACCCGTTCCACTGCGTGCAGTGGGGCGGAGGCGGAGCGAATCGAGCGAGACTTGAGTGAGGAGTGCGCGTAGGTGAATACATGTACGTATGTATACGCGTAGGTGTACGTTAGTACAGTATGTACCTGTATGTGTGCATGTACGTGTATATATACGTGCAGTGGGGCGGAGGCGGAGCGAATCGAGCGAGACCTGAATGAGGAGTACGCGTACAGCGAGGAGCAGCTGCTCGAGCTCGCAGGTCTCAGCTGCGCCACTGCCATCACCAAGGTTCCACTTATCCATTTATCGTAAAATATATTAGATTGCATAGCTCATAGGATTTTAAACTTTTAACGACGCTTATGCACACTTGCGAACACATCATTTACGAGTATGAACATGAGATTATACTTTTTATTCATCTGATTGTTGGTACAGTTATACCTTCAAATATACAATAATAATTATAAAATGACGATTGGCTTTGAACTTTCTAAGAAAGCCTATGTGCTCCATCTGCTTGAAGGAATTGAGTGTTAATCGTGCTATTGTAGGTAGGCCTACTATCTAAGAATTTGATAAATGATAATTTGCCTACTCCAAACACATAAAAGGTTGACTGGCTAATTTGACTGCTGTTGATCACGTTCTACCTCTAGTCTACTGTTTTTCTATATTATTTTCTATATCTTGTGATTTTCATACGCTAATTTTGTTATATCTGTTTATGAAAAGTGTTGTAGGCCTATATCTATGATAAATAGAATTTTTAATTGCATGCTCTTAATATCTTTTTATTGGAGTTGTCTGGCTACTGTCTAGGACCCTCCCATGTCATCTTCCATGTGATATTTTATGTAGTAGGATCGTACAGTGATCCATTAATGTGCATTAAGAGTATATATTTAGGCCTATGTATTATATTACCATATATGCTAGTATTAAAATTTTGATCTGTGATATCGGCTTGTCGCAAGAACAAAGGATACAGGAAGTCGTTGCATAAAGGTTAAAGATGTGAAAATTACAGGACGAAGATGTAACAGGAGAGTTCCAACGAGCGTTAACGTCGAGTGTGTGGGACAAGGCTGGAGTGCAGATGAGGTCTGGGTCGAGGCGAGCGACTAGATGTTAAGAGCGGCTGAAAAGACATGCGAAAGGACCAAGGGACCAAACAGGCGTTCAGGGATCTGGTGGTGGAATAATAATAATAATAACAATATGCTTAGAGTCCGTTTCGGCGTCTACTGATGTCAGCGGCGACCTCAAATAGTGAAGTGCAGAAGAAAGTAGACGAGAAGGAGGCAAGTTACAAGGCTGGAAGAAAGGCAAGAAGGAATCGGAATGGAGAAGCGGATGTGGAGATAAGAACGAAAGAGTAGGCCTGGCTTATAAGGCCGCAAAGAGGGGAGCAAATGGAGCCGTGGCAATTGCAACAGATACAGAAAGAAATGTGTGAATAGGCTGAATACGGAAGAAGGCCGAGGAGATGTATTCAAAATTGCAATGCTGATGGCAATGGGCAAAGGATGTGGCAAATGCTAAATGTTCGAAGAACAAGGCGAGTGAGGTGCTTGTTGATGCAAACAAGGTGAAGGAGAGATTGAAGGATCGCATAAAATGAATGAAATGAAAAATGAGTGAAATGGCGTTGGTGCTGTATATATGATTGAGGGACCACCGAATAGCATTTGGAAAAGTGAGGTTGCGGAAGCTATTAAGGCAATTAAATCAGGAAATTCTGGTGGGCCTACAGAAGCAGTGTTAGAAATGATTAGGGCAGCGGGAGAACAGGGTGCAGTGGATGACACAAATTTTCAATGAAGTCGTGCGCAATGGTATGATCCCAGAAGATTGAAAATTCAGCCGTCTAGTCATACATGTATATATGATAGTGAGACATGGCCATCGAAGGTGGAGGATGTGTAGAGATCAGAGACAACAGAGAGAATGATGGTGAGATGGATGTGTGGATTGTCGTTGATGAACAAATGTCAGAGCGAGTTGAGTTTTTCTCAACGCTTCGTTTCGACATTCGTTCATCAAAGTCCTGACAGCTCTGAATGTGTAGAGTTATTGAAAGAGGGAAAGTATAGTGCGGACCTGAGAGTTAGAATTCGGTTGGAGGCGGTGGGAAAGATGGGAAGAAGAAACCAATTGAGGTGGCTGGGGCATGTTGTCAGAAAGAATCGAAAGATTGAGTGCAAAAATGTATTAATCAAGTAGATGAAAAAAACGGTAGAGGGAGACCGGAAACGTCGTGGGAAGACACGACAGAGAAGCATATGAAAGCGAAGGGATTAAGACATGAGGATGCAACGGATAGAGCAGAATGGATGGCAGATGTCCATGGTTGCAAATGAGCGGGGAATGCGGTCACAAAAAACGCGCGCTAGTGTGCAATGGACTCTACCTAGGCCTGAACGTCGACAACCAGCAACCAATCAGAAATTGTGATACAAATGTAACGGTACAGCGTTGCCATGGACGCTGTAGGCCTTTGACATGTGGGAAAAATGGCTAGTTTTTTAGAATAAGATGCGAGGAATGCGATTCGGATTCCAATATTTTCAAATATCCTCAACTTTACTTTGTAAAAGAATTATAAAATTAAATCGGAAAAGATTGAATTTAAGAAAAACCACGATGATTTCTAAAATTCTGATTGCAGATTTGGATTCCCGGTAGCCTACACAATATTATAGTAAAAGACAATATTTCTCTACACAACAGCCTATTTGATACAACTGTGGCAGGTTCGTTTCTATGGACTTCTCCGAGCTATAGTGAGCCTTGTTGAGAAAAAAAATTTTGGTTGTCAAGCAATTTGCTACTGGATTCAGGTAGAGTCAATCATTACAAGTTAATTGCAGGAGAGCATGTGTGGTGAAAAAGACATATCGAATCTGAGATTTAGTTGCAGGGCGGGAAGTAGGACGTACATGCTACCTCTTTACCCTCTTTAAAATTTAGCAAGGATAAAATTATATGCTAGAAGCCCAAAGACATTAAATTTTCCCACATCAATAGAATTGGACCAGGCCACATCCCTTTAACTCCCTTCCGTCCTAAACTATTTTAAAAATTACTTTTAATGCAACTCGTTCTGGCCCATCCTCTTTCTGATTTTGCAATGTTTGTTAACCACTATACATGTATCTCCCAGCATCTCGCCCGGAAAACAGCTTTGGCTGCATCTCTGAGTGGGCTGGAACAGAGCCACTTGACGAGTGACTAATTGCGAGTAATACATCCGTAATGATGCATTAGTTATGCTAAGGATGAGCCGTTACCGCGAGTTTGCTGACACGTCGTCAGGATGTACTATGTATGCAGCGCGACCATTCATCCATAATGGATGCGTTGTGACGCAGAGCTATCCCAAGGAGACGCTGACGAGGGCCAAGGGTGCGATCCTTGTCGCCTGCGGACCTGACTCTAACGGAGGGATTGGCCTCGTCTGCGCGCGATATCTCAAGAACTTCGTCAGTAGCCTTTGCATCACGTCACGAGCATGATTTTTTGATAATCGCTGTCATTGTTTGTGCCATTTTAAAAACAAATGATTGGTTCCTACTCCCTACAGTGTTTTGTTGTGTGTTGTGGCTAACATTTTATATGCGACAAGTAGAAAAATCTAACCCTGAAGGCCAGAAAAATAATTTAAAATGCTTAAAAGCTAGATAGTATTGCTTGAATTGTGTGCCCGTCGAAAAACGTTTGTGATTGTGACACCAACTAAGATTGGACGAATACAAGACTTTTTCAGATCACAATATGTCATGTGAATGATTTTGTTGTAAAGCTGTTTTGCTCTTTAGAATACATGTATTTTAACCTCTAATATCGTAGAAAAACTGTCCATAGAATGACGGCGCATGTAGGTAGCTAAAGTGACGAAATACTGAAATATCAATTGGGTCGTTCTGTTCGTAAAAACATATAATTTTATAAAGGGGTTTTAAAATGAAATATAAAGCATGTTAAAAATTTGAAAATAGAAGTAGCATTTAAATTGGTTGAACTGTTGCAACAAGCAAACGATGCTTAATCAACAGAATGATTCTGTGTTGTAAATACTGCTCGGCCGCTCTAGTATTTTTGTCACATCTTTAACGATTCTCTGATAGGGAAGAATAATCCTATTGAACTTATTTCAGTGTGATGCTAGCCCTGAGTATCATTAGAAATACAATGCATATATCAAACGTTGTGCAGGGCAAGAACGTGGAAATATTGATATCTTGTGATCGATCGAAAGGTCGGCCATATAATAGATTATTGAGAATTTGATGTCTGCACCGCAAGAAATGAACCGCAAGCAACAGCTGACCACTGCGACAACGTCAATACGATGTTGCAGATCGATAGACAGAATGGAGCCGTGTCACTGAGCCACTGACGGGTGCACGTGCAGGGCTGCAGGCGGAGGAATACACGCGCACAGCGTGCAGACTACGGAACACAAAGGCGAACTACTGAGCGAGGAGGATTGCAGAGTTCTTGGCTGGGTGATCGATTGTATCAGAGCTACTGATATGTCAGTCAGCCCCACGAGAGGACCGGTATTACATCAATCACGATTGGCTTGACTCGTTTGCCATCTCGACGTTCAGTGATCAATGAAGAAGCAAAACGAACAAGCCATCTTTGTAGGAAATATTTTAAATTGAGCTCGCACAATTGTAGGTCCAATATTTAACTCCCACAGGGTTGTTTTGTCAGTTCCTTTACTGACTCCATGTTATGACAAATATTTGCAGCTTATTCAGATTATTATGCTTTGCTCTAATGATTTTAAAAAAGCAGCCGTGCTTGAGATAATTCTGTTATTATTGCGATATTGTGATCTAAAATCTTCAGACTTGTCTTAGGAAGTTCACGGCTACTATGTTGTGCTGCGCCGCGCAGGACTACAAGCCGACGATATTTTACCCGAAGCGTCGTCAGGGCGCCACGCTGTACGCTAGCCTGGCGGCGCAGTGCGAGCTGCACCACATCCCCTTCCTCTCCTACATGCCGTCCGACCCGCAGCTCATCACCAGGCATCACACCTCGCACCATTCTAACGCTCGTTTCTTCTCTTGCTTGCCGCGTTCTTCTTAAGTATCTTCTAAGTACCCACACATTATATCCGTCCTTTATTGCATTTCATTCTTTTTCTAGGTACATATTTTTTGCGTCAATTCCTTCATAGTTTCGTCTTGCCTATATTGAGGTTTTGTTATTGTTTGTTTTTGCATTTTGGCTCATGACCCATGTGTAGCACTAAGACTTTATGTAGTCCGGTTCTGTGTAAGAGAGCCGGCACAGAATCGCTAACCCTACTTTGGTCGCCTTTTGCGACTCTCCCGGGAGCTGTGGGCTGCAAGTCCTTTGTTCCCCAGCCTGCAGGGGTTTCTATTTTGGGGTATATAAACGGTGATCCTCTACGTCAACCGTGAAGTGAAATTCGAACATGCTGTAGATGAATATGTCAATGAATGCCAGAGATGCATTTTCTCTTCCATGCTCCACACTTCGGTAACGATGTGTGGGAATATTTGTTGCTGCAATATTGAAGCGATACAAATATGGAAACAAACAACCCTATCTTGTGTTGTAGTCACAGTTCGTACAATCCGATGGTGGACGCGCTGTTGTTGCTTGCAGTTCATACATACTGATGTAGACATGCTGCTGTTGCTCGCAGTTCATACAATCTGATCGTGGACGCGCTGTTCGGGACGGGGTTCGCGGCGCCCGTCCCCGCGGACTTCCAGAGCGCCATCGAGACGTTGATGCGCAGCGAGCTGCACGTCGTCAGTCTCGACCTCCCCTCCGGTATCCCATCACCACATCACCACGTCACTCACATCACTCACATCTCATCACCTCATCATTCACAGCACCACATCACCACATCACCCACGTCACTCACATCACCTCATCGCCACATCACTCACATCACCAACATCACCCAGATCATCATGCAACACTTTACTCACATCACTCACATCACTAACATCACATCATCTGCATTATTTGCATTACCCACCTGTGTCATCACGTCACCCACATCACCCATGTTATCGACATCGCCACTTTACCACATCACTCACATCACCCGCATCACTCACATTGCTCGCATCACTTACATCACCCACATCATATTTATCATCCATATGACCCACAACACTATATCATCCACATCACCCATATCACCCACATCAGCCTCATCACCTCACTACACCACCTTGAGGGTTGAGAAGCTTACCATTTCTGAATCAGTTCAATGTTTGTTACAGGTGACCCCTTATAAAGCTCTTCTTTCTACATTTTCTTCATTTCTTTATGGTGGGGCATTCAATTACAGAAACCTCTCTAAGATGTGTATGGTTTCAGTCGTTGATTCAATCTAGGAATAAATGTCATCCAACCTTTTCAATTCAACTATATCTCATTTTTGTGGCTATTAATGTTTAATTTTTATTTTTATTTTTCTGAAAGCATATTTTTGGGGTATTATCCACGATTCCTGCTTCCCACGTCATCGATCTGGAGAAGGCAACCTTGGCGTGAAAGCACAAGTCTCGTCAATATGTTTGCTCTAAGCAATATATAGTCCCCTCGATATACCGGTCTTCTCTCCAATTTGAGACGTTGTCTATCGACACCATATACCACGTTATGACAGAGGGTGGCTCCCAAACGTTTTTCTTGAGGATCCAGTGTGTTTTGTGTAGAACCCTCAATCTCAAAAAAATCAAGAGCTATTTAATTTTAATATGCGAATTTTAATCGTGTGAATTTTAAAAATAGAATTACAAATTCATTTCTTATAAAAAAAACTTTCTTAAATAAGAATTGTAAACCTGCATTTTAATGAATGAATTTGTCAACAGTTAAGTAGTTGTCCGAGCCCCAGCTCAGAGTGGCGTGTGTTGCGAGGTTGGGAGGCAGACAAGGAGGACCCGCGCGGCCTGCAGCCCGAGGTCCTCGTCTCCCTCACGGCGCCAAAGCTGTCCTCCCGCGCCTTCCGCGGCCGGACGCACTACCTGGCGGGGCGCTTCCTGCCCCCGGACCTCGCCCGCAAGTACGACCTGCGCCTGCCGCCCTTCCCTGGCACGGACCTCTGCGTCCTGCTCGCGTCCGCCGAGCGTATCCGACCGCAGCTGTCGGCGGAGAACAGCGTCGAACTGAGGGAATAGGGACTGAGTCACTGAGGGAGTAGGGACCGTGTCACTGAGGGAGTAGGGACCGTGTCATTGAGGGAGTAGGGACTATGTCACTGAAGGAGTAGGGACCGTGTCACTGAGGGAATAGTGGCCGACACCGGCATCATTGAGCGAATGAAAACGCGATTCCTATGCCGGTGGAGAGGTCGACCGGCCAGGGACCTTTTCATCGGTCTAGGTCTGCTGAACGTTTAAAATTATATTAACGTCAGTTTAAGGTATGTTTCGGTGTCTACTAAACGCGTGTGGCTGCATGGCCACAGCAGTCGGCCGAGAACGGCGAGGAACGGAGGGAGTAGGGCCCCAGGAGGATTCGAGGAATAATTTCACACTTATTGTGCGTATTTCCACGAGTTGCTCTTTTTCATTCAATTTACAAGCAAATAAGTTTGTGCTTTCTCTATGCGTGCAGCCTACATGTACTAATCCCCCTGAAAACTAGCAAAACTCCACTTTTTTTGTTCATGACTATTGACTATTTTTGCTTACGACTATATCCATTTTATGGGTGCAAGTTATTTAATTCTATGCTTAGGTGTGCAGCTGTAACTGAAAATGAAATCTATTATGCTATGAAAGTTGACAGGAAAACGTGATTGCGTAATAGCACATAATCGAGTTTTTTGATCTTAGATCTATTGCCCTGTGTCTCAAAATAAATTCACCTCATAAAGTCTCCCACTGACAATTTTTTTCCAGATTTCTTCTGCAAATTTTCATTAAACGCTCTGAAATTTTCAGGGTTAATAGCCGGCATCGGCGTGAACATGTACATCCAATTTTTCTGTGAAAATGTTAACTCTTTCTTCTATTGTAACTTTTAATGTCTAATTTGCAACACTTCACAAAGAGGCCTCACTTCTGTCTGATAAAAAAATTAACACGCATGCCTGAAAATTAGAATTTATTTAGCCATTTCCCTTCCCAAGCACATATCCAAATTAATGGGATCATTGGTTTTGCAAGGATAAAATATATTGCGCCACCATATACGGGTGGAGGCGTTTAAGGCAAAGATAAGACTTTATTTCGTTCAAAATTTCAATCATTATAACTTCGTTTTTCATTCTCCCATAAATTTAAAAATCATGTGTGCAAAGCAGCGACCCACGATGTATTGCCACCAAATTACATGCAAATCAGTCGATGAATATTTATGCTATAACCCTTTGATTACTAAATGAGGGAGCGAGTTTCAAAAGGGGGCGAAAATCGCGTGTGACACCGGCCCACTTAACAAAGGTTAACGACTGCATGTGCATTAAAGCACCTTCGCAAAGTCTTATAAATTTAGCATTTACAGGTGCCATGGAAAAATAGATTTAAGAGTTCTACAGAAAAAAGTGTATGTATATGCATGATACAACTCCAGCAACTCTGAAACCGTGGCGGTACAGGCCTGTCAGCAAGGCAGTTAAACGCATAATAGCTACTAACCACGTGAGAGTTCATTATTTACCACAAAGTGCACATACCATGTGCTTTTTTGTGAAACGCGGAAAGATTTAGGCTATAGGTTAGTTTGTTACTTCAGTTTATCCTGTGACGTTGAAATTTTTGAGTTAATTTTGGATAGGTTTAAACCTCATTCAGTTTAAGAGTTAGTTTGTGCAACGGTGACAACGGCACTTCCGTTTAGCACTTACGGAAAGCACCATCAGTAGTGATCGGTCACGATTAGTTAAGGACTTGAAGGTTTTGACTCCTGCAAAATCTGACTACTGTACATGTACATGTGCAGATGCATGCATCATTCCGCACGGTCTCCAGGCGCTTACGTAATTGTAGCAGGTAGCGACAGTCAATGCTAATCATCGCGCAATGCGTTCTTTCATGCATGTATTAGGGATCCAACGACATTCAGCCGTCTGCTGCGCGGATCAATGGCTCGGAACGAGACCCCTGGGGCACGGAAATTGATTGTTAAAGAGAGACAAGGCACGTGACCGGCAAGATGGCCGACGTATGTATATCGCTCTGCGATTTACACAGCTTTGCAACGCATTACGTAAGGAAACATCCGATAAAATTAGTTAAATTCATGGTGAATGACTTCTATACGGCAGCGGCCGTCAGCTCAGCGAAGGAAAAACTCGTCGAGGATGTTGCGGCTTTGGATATCGAAAACTGGCCCCACTCTGCCAAACGCAGAAACACTGCTGACAAGATGAAAAACGAAGTTGACGACATTTTCGCGCTTCCACAATTCATTGACGAAAAGGGACTAACCAATCGCCTCCTAAAGTACGTATCGTGCAATTCAGAACAACTCCCTCTTATTCGCTTGGATAAGAGCTATGTCACCGTGATTTTGAACAAATTGGAGCGGGTTGAGGGGTTGATAGACTCAGTTCGAGCAGACATTCTGGAGAACCGGTGCGCTATCGACAGGTTGGCGAAAGCTAAAAATAGCTCATCGGTGAATTCGCCATTGCGACGGTTAAGCCTTGTCTCTAGTCATCAAGCAACTCAAGTCACGGGCAAGGATCGCGCGGGGGTGGAGCGGGATACCGATAAGCATACGTCGGGCGGAGGTCAGTCTAGCCAATCAGAGTCGGATATGAACATCACGTCCAAGCCTAGCATGCCGCCCTCAGCCACGCGCAGCTGAGCTGACCTAGTTCAGCACAATGAAGATCCAGCGACTACTAGCGGGGCGCAAGGGTCAGCGAACGCCGACGGGTTCACAACCGTATACAACGATCGTCACCACAGTGTCAAGCGGGCCAGACAATCGAACAGCCCGCCTAATGCCACTCAGAGCGCCACCGCCAACAATGAAATGTTACGTGGCCGCCTTAAGATAGTCGGCCGCTCCGCTCAGAGCATCGAATCAATTAAAGCGGCGCCCCCTAAAATTCGTAAGGTGGTGCTCTACATGAGCAATGTTGACCAATCAACAGACATTCATAAAATATTAGACTTTCTCCGCAAGAATATGGGTGTTACCATCCTGTCCATTTTTTATGCAAAACCCCCGAGAGGCACCGATGCTGACAGCGTCGCGTTTCGTATCTGCATCCCACTGGCGGATATTGACAAACTCATCGACACTTCACGTCCAACGTCGGGAATCGTCGTTCGCGAATGGTTTTTCAAGGGCAGCAACAATCCTGCCCCTGGCTCACCGCCTCGACCGGCGCGAATCCATACTTCTCAAAGACCGTGGTTCAATCCTATCTTTGATCATACCGACCCCCCGCCTGCTGCTACTTCGGTGTCAACAATTCCACTCCCAGCTGCAGTGACCCATCAGTCCCCTACTACAAGTGCGAGTCTGCCCCCTACCCTTGACCCGCCGACCTCAGCAATGACAGTCGACCATACACCGTTTGCAATACCGTGTCTAACAGCTGTCGTGGCCACTACGGCTGTCGCGTAAATGGACATAGTTAAAGACGGGGGTGAGGAGCAGGGGGAGACGAGGGGGCCGTCGGGAGGCCTCCCGCAGGGGAATCATAGTCCTCAAGTATTCAGAAGTGTGACCTTGTCTGCAAGGCAACTGTTTTTATACCATCCAATAAGTGTCATAGCGTCAAAAAAGTTACCTCATTGTCATATTGTTACTTAAATATTAGGAGTATTGCTGCT
>JAQIWG010004389.1:0-16108 GCA_034695025.1 Chamaedrilus cognettii | reverse complement strand
GAGTGTTAATTGAGTGTTAATTGAGTGTTAATTGAGTGTTAATTGAGTGTTAATTGAGTGTTAATTGAGTGTTAATTGAGTGTTAATTAAGTGTTAATTGAGTGTTAATTGAGTGTTAATTAGTAAGAATTAAATGAAGAGTCTTGATGAAGAGAAAAATAGTAATGCGTCGATAGCAAAATTTGATGGTCTTAACTAAAGCAGAATCCAATTTTGTTATATGGTTGTTTGCAGGTCCAGATTTGTGCTGAAGGATGTATGCTAATTTACATCCACGTGTAGGATCAAGACTGAAGCATATTCTAATTGTTGTGCGGGTGTAGGATCAAGAGCGATGACAAGTACGTCTGTGTACCGGCGCGACTGATTGCCCTGCTGAACGTCGTTTCGGACGCAGCCACAGACATGCAGGCACAGGAGTCCATTGTGGTATGTATTTTGTAGTCTTTCGTTGCACGTATTTTGTAATCTTCAGCTTGTACGGTTTTATGCTGGGTCAAAGCTGATGCCTTTGGAGACAGAAACGGGCTTCAAAACAAATCAGTCGTCATTTTTTTTAAATTGCTATTATTTGGTTGTATTAGATGATGAGCTGAGAACTGTAGACACTGGTGGGTGCTACTATTCTAGAGGCTCTCTTCTATAGCATTGTGATGATTTGTATTCAATGGCCATTTTAATTAATTTTATATAAAACATTGTTGCATTCATAATTTATAACATTTCTGATGGTATTAGTATCGTTATTTTCTCTGCATTTCAGTCAGTGTTCCAGTCGCTGTGCGACGTTGAAGTTTCACTGGTCACCGCAGAAAGTCGGCTCTCTTCAGCCGAACTGGTGGGTGGTTAGTTGCGAGCGGGTTAGTCTCTTTTTCGCCTTTGATTATCTGATCTATGAATAATTGTGTTAGTAATGGAATAAGCGTTATAGAGCATTAATGCTATGCTCAAATTAACCGTGATAATAAATACAACTTTAACTAAAGTTTAAATGTAAATCTATACGGAATTAATAGGTAAATTTTTCATGTACCACCCTGCATGTTTTCAGCTGGCCAGTAGCATGAAGTAAACATTAAAATTAACAGAATAAATGGGTCAGTTTTTTGTGTACATTTCGTAACATACCTGCCAGCTGACATGTTACTAGCCAATGGCAAGTGGCCTGCAGTCTACATTGTAATACGAATAGTTCTCGTCAAAGGATCAGTTTTTCACATGCCACCCTGTATGTTATCAGCTGGCCAACGGCCTGCCGACCAAGGACCAGCTGTCCCAGATATGTGTTGGCCTGCTGAAGCATATAGACAACAGAGACCAGAAGTTCTCCTCCATCCTTCCCTCGCTGCGCACCCTCACCCTGCTCATGGATCATGACTACGGCTTCTACTACGTCAAACAGTGCGTCGTCGTCCACCTCCGCGCACGCTATTTGCATACTCATTTGCATGTTTTACTTTTGAATTATTACGCTCTTCGCAAACATGCGCTTTTCAAACAATTCAATTCCCTGTGAGACTGTTTAGGCTGTTATGTAAGGTATGCTTGTGACATTTGATGGTTATGTTACTGTATCATTCTTTATATTAATCTTTGTTTAGAACATTGGATCCTTCGGCATTCTTCAACCTCTTCTTTCATCAGTTATTCTTTTTGTTACCATACTCTTTCTACCCTTCCTTGCTGTACAGAGCGATGGAGACGGTCCCTCTCGCGTACTTCAACCTCATTATGTATTATGTATTATTTATTGTTGTTGTTACCATACTGTTGTTACTGTACAGAGCTATGGAGACGGTCCCCCTAGCATTCTTCAACCTCTTCATGCAGATCAACGCAACCTTCAGCAAGGACAGCTCCGACTGCATCGCGACCCTCTCCTCCGCCGCAGAGTGCATTCAGTTCCTCGTCGCCCCTCCCCTGCTCCTGCCCCCCGGGGGGAGCGAGGGGGTGGAGTCAGGGGGCGCAGGGGGCGGGGCCACGGAGAGGACGTATGTGATGAGTTCGGCGGAGGTTAGGGCGATGCTGAGCTGGAGGCTGGCTGACGAGTGCGCGCACCCCTTGTACGACCTCGACATGCTGCTCTGTGTAAGATCCGAGTCTTTTTTTGTGTGTTTTTTTTCAGGCCAATATATGAATGCTAACTGATATAGTATCTCTGCGTAAGAACGATTGAAATAATTAATAACCTTTTTTCTCTCGTCTTTTGTGATAAATGGTCTTTTTTTTTGTCTGAATTTCAGATAAATATGCTTCTTCCTTTCCATTGTTTATGGCAAGTGTCTTGTTTTCAAGCGATGTGAACACTGCTGCCCGTTGATGAGGACTGCTGGAGCCAGATTTTTACATCCGGATGCTATTCCTGACGCCAACCAATTTTGTAAATTACCTCGCGTGATGATTGTCAGCTTGTGATGTATCGTTTCAGCGCAATTAATGATTTACTATTCATCATTATGATAGTTAACGCCCAATCTTTAATATATTGGCTGCTATATTATATAAGTCATATTATATATGACTTAGATTTACGTTCAGTTTTGCCTGCCGTGGCGCAGGAGTATGCGAAGGACGAGGAGACGCTTAAGGCGGTGTACGAGAGCGTCAACGCCGTCGTGTCGGTGCTGCGGCTTGACGACAGTGGCGGCGCGGCGGCTGTGACACCCAGACCAGGTGGGGGGTCGTCGCGTCGTACTTGCAACTGGTTCCTTGTTGATTGTAATCAGTGAACATTATGTCATATCTGCCGGTCATGGCTCACCAGTTCCGGGTCGAATTTCGAATTAGAAAGCTTGAATTCCGACGCTAGAGACTGCGCAAAACCATCGCATTTGAGTATAATCCAATGCGTGCATAAAACCGTGATTATTGCGTGCATGGAAAAAAAAACCGCAGAATAGACAAGAAAATAAGGATGAATAGATAGTTATGAAACGAAGAAATTAGTTAATTAATTGATTAGCGGTTGCGATCAGAGTTGGTGCAGCAGAGCCCCTGAGCCCCTGACAGAATTATTGCACTCGTATTATTGTACTGTGCTACCATGAAGAAATGGACAGGAAAAACCGAAATGATGATGGTGATGTGTAATAAATAACCTACTGCTATTATCATGCTCTTAGATAATACAGTATGTGTGTATAATACGGTATGTGTGTATAATACTGTATGTGTGTAAAATACGGTATGATGCTATTGCCTTACAATATGTATAAATGTATTGTTGGTTGTGCGGCGCAGAGATCAGAGAGCCGGTGCTGCCGAGCCCTGAGTCCCTGACGGCTCAGTTCTCGGTGCGCACGGTGTACTTGATCACCGACGAGGAGGATGACCGACTGAGCGCCACCTACTGGCTCTCCACCCCCATGATCATCAGCGAGGAGTCGGAGCACGAACAGGACCTGGTGCGTGCGGCTATACGTATCTAGCGTATTCAGTGGACGTATTCTGTGACGTATCTAGTGTGTTTGATGTATGTATTGTGAGAGTATCTAGTGTGTTTTAGTGTATGTTCTGGGAGATATTTGATGTTATTGGTGTATTGTGTTCTGAGACGTATCCAGTGTGTTTGATATATGTATTCTGAGATGTATCTAGTGCATTTGATGCGACTGTTCTGTGTATTAGGAGTGTTAATGTTTTAACGCAAGTTTATCTGTGTATATGTATTTGTTAAGAGTATTCTTAGTATTTATTCTGCGTATTTGGTGTCCATATCCTGCGTATTTAGCGCTACATAGTTAATGTATTTCCTTTTCTTCAGTGTTCTGCCAAATGACAGGTCTTTGGTGTCCAAACATTCCATCTAGCCGATCCTCGGCCCTTCACTTCATCTCTGCATACGATTCTTTCTCAAGCAGGTCGTCTATCATTCCGATACGTGGCTCAGTCCTCTCTTCCCCTCCATTCTTACTTTAATTAATGTACATTGTATTTAGAGGACATATACCGTGGCGCAGGTTCGCTGTAACCTGCTGGAGATGACGTCGGTGTACTGCGCCGGGTTTGACCTTGAGGCGGAGCTCAAGAAGGGGTCCACCTCCTCCGAGGTCTCACTCGTGCCCAAGCGCAGGAAACGACTCGCGTACAAATACCTCCTTCTTTGTGGCCATTCAAATGTCTAAAGTTTTCTCGAGGCTGGCAGTATTGATTTGTTTAATGTCCAATTGTTTCAACTAGTTCTACTTCTAGTGTTCTGTAGTTCAAAAGCGCACAACTAATCTATTTTATCTATGATCTATTTTATTTAAATCAATTTTATTTAAATGAAGCATTGGTGTAAAGCATTTTTATTATAGCTACTGTGAAGCAAACTGTCATCATGCTGAATGACGAGACAAATCGTTTGAAAAAAATTGTATGTTTTGCCCGAGTCAGAACTAGTCTCCTCGGCTTAAAAAGTAGTCATAAAAACGTTTTGCCTGTGGGATTAACTTTGCGGTCCGTGCGTGTGATGTTCTAGAACTCAGCGTCGGAGCACAGACACAATCAACACGAGCAGACAGCGCGGAGCCAGCGGCGGGTTTGGTGAGTTTGGCCTTCACCGTAGAAGGGAAATCGAAGAAGGATGGAGAGTTATATTTTCAGATTAATTCATTATGTTGTAAATAATAAGCGTAGTAATCCCTGAGCACATGAAAAGCCTGTACAATATTCTTTGATGACAGAAACTTTGTGATGCTAGAATCTTGTGATTTTTGTGTTTCATGTCTAACTGGTAAGCTATCATAGTTCTATCATCTTGCAGAAAATATATACCGTTCTTTTTTCTGATACATTGCCAGCCACTGATTGTACATCAATACTGTTTATTATGCTGGTATTGATATAAAATGCACAACTATATATCTGTGTCGCTGTGTATTGTTATCTGTCCGCACTATAAGATTGATTATTTGATGCGCTGTAGAGCAAGCACAGCACATGTACTGGAGCTTGATGTGCTGGACAATGTCTCGGACTAGGAACTGAGATTTGTTTAAATTGTAATATTATTTATTTGTCGTTTTACAAACTATCACTTGTGTTGAAATCAAGATATCGTTGCTCGTACTTAAACTGAATGTTCCGTTGGTTCAGTTGCCCCGATGCGAGGGCGCGGGTTTGGTCGAGGCGGTAATAACAACAACCGGTCGGACATGTTCCGCTCGCGCCCCCCCAACACATCGCGCCCGCCCTCCATGCACGTCGACGACTTTAACAAGATTGAGATGCAGCAGGGGGGCAGTGGGGGGGGCGGAGGAGGCGGTGGGGGGGGAGGAGGGGGCACGTTTGTGGCCATGCCGCCCCCCACTAACCCTCCCCCTCGTCACATAGAGGTGGGTGGGCTTCTTTTTGTTTTGTTGCAAAAATAATTTACCGTTGTTAAGTTGCTTTTTCTTAATATTTGCTAGAAGTTTGGTTATTAGTTTGAAGGCCACGTTGTGAGCTTGTGTTGCATCATACCTACACCTATTGATATCTATATTCGTGTATTGGTATTTCTTGATGTAATGAAGTTGAAAAAAATCAAAAAACCGATTCATCCCCTGCGCTACGAGATTTACAATATGCATTGGTTATTTTATTCTTGAGTTTTTTACATTGACGAAAAATGAGATTTAATGAATTTCATAATTTCATAATTTGAACAAATTGAAGACGTTTGATTTACAATATTTTAAATAATTTTAGAAGTAAATTGTGTTTTTTATTAACAAATGCGCATTTAAGAAAGTTCTTCCAGTCCATTTATTTCCTCGCAGGATAACATAAACCGGGGTCACATGTTTGATCGGGGTGGTCGTGGAAACTTCAACATGGGACGCTTCTTCAGCCCGCCCGGCAACTACGGGCATCGAGACGGAGGCAAGATGACATAATTATTTATTTGACCTTTTGCTTTCAGCGAATCGAGCATTGTGTGTCGGGTTTACAAGTGCCGGCCTGAAAGGTGTTATGCTGAGAAAAGTGACTTTAATTCTGAATGCTATCAAGAGGTATTTAAATCGTCAGTTGTTGAAGAAATAAACAGGGAAAACGCTACCTTTGAATGTAAGCAAGCGAATGTTTGCTTTTGACCCCTAGTTGGATATTTTAGTTAAAATGCATTTTAACTAAACAATGGCGAAAGCCGCTTTGCAGCCGTGAAGCCGCTTTGCGGTTGCAAAGCTGCTTTGCGGCTTTGAGACTTTGAGACTATGAGACTTTGAAACTTTGAGACTGCGTCCCTGGGTCATCTGTAGAAGGCATTTGTAGCGATTTGCCTATATAGTTAAGGAATACAAGGTTGGTGAAAAAGGTGTTTGAATTGTACAAGATATAACCAACCTAGCCAACCAACCACTAGCCAACCTATAACCAACCAACCTATATAACACACCTTGTCGGATATTTTAGTTAAAATGCATTAGCAAGATGGCGATATTTTGAAGCGTTTTTCGTCATTTTTCTTCACTATAATGCAGCAATATCAATGAGGTATTAATGATTTGGATGAAAATTTTAAATGATTGCAGCTTGTTGCGTGAATTCGTTTTGATAATTCATTTTTTGACAATGTTTTTTAGCGAAAGGATGTCTGGAATGAATCTTGGTTAATGATTGACCCAGGATTATCGCAGTATGTTGTGTATTTAGTGGTTATGGGGGTGGGTGATGGATGGGTAGTGGGTTTGGGGGTGGGTGGTGGATGGGTATTGGGTAAAACCATGCTCATTGTCTCAGTTGTTGCTCTGTCCAAGCTTGTTTCAGTTCTCTTTTGTATTCAGCAGAACCAAGCTTATAAATTTATTGTTTGCGATTTTCTGCACTTCAGGCATGAACCGAGGCAACTACAACAACCGCGGGGGGGGCCCCATGTCCGGGGGGGGCCGGGGGGGCATAAACATGCGCGGGGGGGGCGGCGGCTTGATGCGGGGCACCGCGACGGGCCCGATGATGAACCGGGGGGGCACGCCAAACAAGGCGGGGGGCGGCTGGGTGGGACGACAGCAGCGGCAGATCTACGGGGGCGTGCAGGGGGGCTTCGGAAGGGGGTAGGCGATTATCTCTTTTTGAAACTCGTATTTCTTTCCCGTTTTCTCGCATTTGAAAAACAATTCTCTGTCGAGTAAGATTTCCGTTTTGAGGCTTGAAGAATATTTCGCGAATTTTAACGAGTGCTTGATCTAGGAATTGGGAGTTGTGAGGGAGTCTCATCGTGGGAAACATCCAGCCTGTGCTAACATGGTAAAGTGGACGTAAAACATAAATGATGATGATATGATGATAATGATTTACGACGTTATTCTATTTTTTGTTTTGTAATTTCTTCTTAAAGTAGAATATTTTTCTATACCATCACATGTGTGCCATATTATATCCTTACCCTGCCCGCAGGGAGGGCGGGCCGCTCAACTCCATCGACCGCATGGATAGACGTCGCGACGGGGGCGGCGGAGGAGGGGGAATGGGCGGAACTTGGTACGGAGGGGGCGTACCCCCCGGGGGTGGGTGGCAGGATAAGGACAGGCAGCAGGTCGAACAAAGGTACGCCCAGACATACAAGTTGCGTAAATATGTGGCTGTATATGTATAACAATGCAGCTTGAGTAAAAAGTCTATTGGCCCCATTTTTTTTCAGTATTGTGTTTGTTATTGTGATTGATATTTGATAAGATTTTAGTATTTGATAGCATTTTAATATGCTATTTTGAGTGTTGAATTAGCGTTCTTGGAACGACTGGTCTCTCTGAAAACACTTTTAGTCACTAGATGGGCGTGAGTCGGTCAGATATTAGTTTGTAGTCTTGTAGCTATATATAGATGACATTATATTCTGGATAAAATTGCTTTGTATACCGGTATGTGAAATAGCAAACAATTTAACTATTCAGATTATATGAACACACTACGAAATTTTAAACTCTTATTCCCTGTTTTTGTTTAGGTTCATGGGGGGCGGCGGTGGCGGGGGGGGTCCGCCGGGGGGGAACGAGTTTTGGCGCGACCGTCGGGGTCACCAGCGTACGACAACAAGATAGGTCAACTCACCCGATGGCTTCATTGAGCGAGAGACTTGGGACAGCTCTTGGATCATTGATGTCGAATTGTTTTACATGGATAGTTATGGCGGTGTGACATTGGACAATAAGATCGTCGAAACATGGACAGTTGAGTGCAGCGGACGTCGTAGGCTTGTTTTAGGCGAGTCTGAACCCACGTGCCAAATGGAGAATTATCACAATGATACTGGAGCTGTGACTGAGTAGCCAATTGGCTCGCGCGATACACTGTAAAACATGAAAGTTTGCTGCATGTTATTTTTCCGGTTTTGCCTTCGAGAAATTTGTTGCACTTAATTTTCGCATGAGGACTGCCCATTATATAAAGCTTCAGAAGCTTTATATACTGTAAAGCTTTTTATTATATAATAAAAACTTGCGCGTGTAATTTTCCCAAGTTTGACCGGTTCGGGAAATTCCTCATCAAGATTAGAAGCACGCAAAAGTGTCATGTTTTACAGTAAATCTACTTAGAGTGGATCTTAAGTCAATTTTCACTGCGTTGATTGGCCAGATGACGTAACGATCTCTAATCTTATTCTAACTTTCCGTTGAGCATCTGGGCATGAAAGGACAACGCTTTGACTCTCGGTGTTGACTCGCGAAATCTGTCGCTTGTTGCGTCAAACGTCTACGTAATGCGATTTAAAATGTATAATAATAATTCGCAATTGACACGTGATCAAGGTTTAGTTTAGTCGTATGCCTATCAAATAAAGTTTTTTTTAAATTGAATGCCCGATTTCAAACTGGCAGGCGTAGCATTACGCGTGAAAATTTATCACGGTGGCGTAGGCCTACGCAGTCTTTAAAGGCGGCTGCGCTACGCCTGTTTTAAAAGGCGCAGGCGTAACCCTTTGCATGTTTTTATCGGAGCCAAACTAACCCTGTTCATGGCGATGATATGTAACGAGCGTTTTTCAATGTGTCCCAACTCGGATTCGATGTTACAACGCAGCGTTGATAGTTACGCGTAGCATTTTTCTCAAAATTCTAAAAGCAATAGGCCTGGCTCCTGCCGACAGTGAATGCTATTCAGGAATCTCAAATACGCAAATTTGACAGCGACGAGTGCAGGCGGTCAGATTTAAAGAGAAAATTTAGCATTTTCTTAAGCACTGGCTCCCGGGACGCAACCAGGAAAAAATGCTGGGGGGGCTCAACTATTTGTCCTACCCCAATAGTTCGAGTAGTCAGTCATTGGATAATAGATATCCCCGAATAACGAAACGTATAAATTTTTAAAAGAATTTTTTTTGCGTATTCACTTTGCCCCCCCCCTCCAAGGAAATGAAGGCAGAAATTTTTAATAGAAAAGTGAGATCCCCCCCCACCAAGGGCCAAACCGTGCCCGCGCCCCTGGACTGATTTGCTATTCTAATCTGTTATTACTATCACTCGAACAACCTAGCTGGACCGCCATGTCCCCCCCGCCCCCCCAGCAAAACAAAATCTCATCAGATCTGGACGAATTGCATGACTCATCAAATTTGGGCTGGGGGGTACTGAAGCCCCCCAAGCTCCCCCCTGTTTGCGCCGCTGGCTGGCTCCTATTAATATCGTACCTTTTCGCTTTCCGATTATGCGGATGAATGGCTATATTAATTTTTACGTCCCGCTTCTGCCCCTTCAACACTGTTTCAGGTCTAAATGATTGGACCAATGCAGTAGGCCTAGCCGATAACCGCATTGTAATATGACTACACTGGACCTAGGGGCTACAGCATTGTGTGGGCTAGAACAATAATTATTAGCCTATCGACGCACCGCGGCCAATCCCCTTAAACAGACCGGCGCGACGATACTGCAGCGGGCGCTATGCTGCGTGCACGGGGCGCACCTGCAGCCTATGGGTTACTGTACGCGTTCATGCGATTATTATGAGCGGCTGCAGCTGCGGCTGTAGGCCTACAGCGCGGCGCTGCTGGTCATAGCGCTAGACAGTCTAGCCTCTAGACACAGGGGATTGACGCGCGGGGGCACGCGAGGACCGCAGGGCTTGACGCGGCTCGGCTTCATTCGACGGATAGCAGCGAAGCGGACGGGTCGTGGGATCCCGTCAAGCCGATTTTACGAAAAATAGGGTCTGCGTTTGGAACTTTCTCTCAGCTATCGCGTCAGTACGAGCAATCAATCTACGGGATGAAAGGTCTGCGACGTGTTGAGACCATTTGGTCCCACTGTCGTATGCACCTGACCGATGGGTTGAGACGTCGGCGACTTGTTGAGACCATCAGGTCCCCCTGTCGTATGCACCTGACTGACAAGATAGCACGACAGCTAGTTCCTAAGCACAGGCTTGGCCTTGGGGGGAGGGGAGGGGGGGGGTTTTAATGGTAGCTGTAGTAATGGTAGCATGACGACTAGCGTGATACTCTGAGAGACCAGCTAAAAATAACAATTATTGTAAAAGTAAAATGCGGGATAGTGAGTAACGTAATAATTTAAAATAAATGTAGTTATTGTAAATGTATACGAGTTGAATATTCTTTGAGATAATTGCTTTTTTGGTTAACCAACATTTCTAGTTTTTAGTTCTTCGCATGACATTTAGAGTCTAGTTTTGTAACGGATGCATTAAGTTCGCTCGTTTTGACTTCATGCACAATGTGCTTGAAGCAATTGCTTGTGAGAATCTGTGACGCAACGTATGGATAGGGGCCTTGTGAGCGCAAGTTTATGAGCGCGCGCTGCAGTTGTCCTATTATGTCATCAAATTGAATATTTTCTTTGTGCTAAAATCAAGATCATTTCAGTCTTGCAAAATGTCTGAGTAGCAAGGCTGTGTGTGTCCAGGTGTAGGCTACACAAACTCTTTGTGTCCAGATGTAGGGAGTACAGGTAACGTCTGCTTGCACTTGCTGGCTACTTTAATTTTCGGGTGATGGCGTCGTTGTTGCTTAGAATTTTGTTTGAATTTTATGATTTTTGGGTCGTTGGTGCGTAGTTTTGGATATTTAGATGTTAATTTTGCTTAGAATGTAAGGCATGTCAGTTACGTGGCTTCCTTGCCGGACCGGTTCCCCGTACCGGAGGCTGGGGTATCACGGGGGGTCTTGTGATATGCTGAGAGTCCAGCGTTCTGATAATATTACGTCGTGGTATTGATTTCAGGCTATTGTAAGTAGTTTTTGGAATGATTTGGTATGGCAAGATGCTCTGCTTGCCTTAATAATAATATAATAACTTATCTTATAAGAAATAATGAACCGTTTAGAGTTATATTTTTAATAGAATTGTGTTTAGGGGTGAATTAATGTAGGGATCATACAATGTGACTTTCAGTTTTGCCTTGACAACGATATCGGGCCTAGTAATAGACCTAGAGGCTGTTTTTACTAGATATTATTTGTCACAAGTTTAATTTTCTCAGAATATAAGCATTTCATTTTGAAAGAATTTAAGCATTTCGTCACATTATTTGTGACTTTTAGTTTATACAATATATCTAAGAATGTTCATATTGTCTGAATTCTACTGCGATACACCCGTTAACATAATACCACACGTATAGTGCCATTTCGATGCTTAGCATCCGTTGTTCGGTTTTAATTTTTTTTTGCTTTTGTTTGAGAATGCTGAGGTCACGGTCACAAATCGTATACTTGATATCTATTTGCGCTTTTGCAGAACTTTTTCAACGTATACGTTTGTTGTGCTACAGTCTATCAATCATTGATTTCACACTATAATTGCAATTATTCACGATGACCGAACAAACAAATTGATTCATTGACAAAACCATCTCAATGCTATCTTGAATGCGTTAGTTTGTATTTTAAATTCGAAACGATGTCCTGCTGTTGTAATACTCAGCGGGTAGGAATAGAGCAAGGCTAGATTAGTGGCGCCCAAATCGCATGTAACGCTTCTCCACCGGGCGTTCCTCCACTTCCCGTGCACCCATGGACGGAGCGGACATGTGAGGCCGTCCGAACCGCATGTACCGTTTGACGTCCTCGGCCTCGATGGACTGATCTCGCGGACCTTTGTCTTGTTCGTCCGATTTCCGACCGAATCGCATGTAGCGCTTGGCTTCCACATTCGCTTTCAAGTCAGATCCTTCGGCTGCATCTGATTTTTCTGCTGATACTGGCTTATTTTTATCCTGCCTTGTTTCGTCATTGTTTGAAGCAGAAAAAGAGGTCGAAGAAGAGCGAGAAACATCACGACCGAATCGCATGTAGCGTTTTTTGTGATTTTGCGTCTGAGAATCGACTGGGTGTGACTTGGCGGATCTTTTGTCGACGTCACCAAGCAAGAAGTCGTTGTACGAGGCATCAGCGCTATCTGGCGCCCGTCCAAATCTCATGTAACGTTTCTCCTCCGCTGGAACATCGTTGCTGTGCGAATCCTGCTGGTGGGTCCTTCCAAAGCGCATGTACCGCTTATCCTTTTCCAGTCCGATTCTGTTGTAGACCGCTTCAGCTGGATATCCTCTCCCAAATCTCATGTATCTCTTATCCGATCCTAAATCATCGCTTTCCATACGTTCGAGAGAAGAACGGCCGAAGCGTAGATATCTTTTGTCAGCAGACAACCCGTCGGTCTCTGACGTTGGGGCCTGTCTGCCAAAACGCATGTAACGCTTATTAGTGGAGTGGTGATCGGGTTTGAGTATCCCCCTCGGGTTGGACGAGGCGACGGATGCTGATGAGGATGAGTGGGATGAGATTGGGTCTGCTAAGATGGCGGCGTGGAGGAGTGATGACGTCACGCAGGCGAGCAGCAGGCTGCTGAAAGGCGCCGCTGAGCTGTAGCGAGACATCTCGGCTGGAAAAATAGATTTTGTTCAAATAAGCAAAAAAAAGTAATGCTGGCCTATATCAAATAATACCGTGCTGTGGCACATTTTCTTGCAATTGACGAAATATTGACAAAAATGTAATGCCACCCCAATTGTACGCAAAAGTGTGGAACATTTTCATAATTGTAGAATCAAGAATTAACTAAGAATTGATCAATTTTATTCGTTCTGTGACAAAAACAACTATAGAGTTTAGTCTGAACTGGAATATATAAAATGACGAAACATACAGTTATTATTTGCGATAATATTTGCAAAAATCCTTGAAATTTGACAACTATATCAGAGAAGCAATCTCACAAATAATAGGCGAAATGGCAAATTTGAAGTGGGGGCGTAACGCGACGGTCACAAAGCCTTCCGTTATAAATTTTTTACAGCAGTAGCCTACTACTGTATGACTTTCTTTTCGTGCCAAGTCAACAAAATCCAAGAGCGGACTACAGAATGAATGTGTAGTTGCGTGCGCAGTAGACCATTATAATGATAAATCGGTGGAAAGTGGCGTTTTAATTTTTCACAGAAGACGAGCATTTGGAATCATTGGCATACAAAACACTGTTGGTGTTTATATCTCAGTCTCACAAATTGCAGCTTGTACAAAGCAGACCTTTTTCGCAGACCGTTGCATATCATTTCAGACCATATCAAAACCTAGTTTCGTGTGCGATATTCGGCTGATAACAGTTTATTTAAGTTATTTTCGAGTCGAGCTTTGAAGTGACGAAACCGATCGACGCAAAATGACAATGGATCTTGACAAAGGCCTACTTTCAATCCCTACTATTTTCTCTATGTTCCTAGGCGTACTGCATGTACATGTATACTGCAGCCTATGCGAAACTGTAAAGTGTTTCCCCCTGACGCTCATTGCACGCGTCAGACTAGCATTCTTGAATCAGATACTTCGCCCCCGGAGAACGATAGAACCTCACAAATTGAATTAACGTAACAAAAAGTGCGACAGCCTATATCTGACAGCTCGGAACGGCTATAGAGCTCCGATCATGCCATATAGGCTCGGACCAGCGTCGCTAGCCATAGGGCTTGGTTCCATAAGGCTCGGATCAGCCACAGAGCCAGGCGCTTTGCGTGAGGGGGCAGGGGGTGCCCTGTTCGAGCCTCTACCCTCCTTGCTTCCTGGAAAGTAAGCATTTATGGGATCTCGAGGGCGGCTGTATTGAGGGAAGGCAGGGGATAAATTTTCGAAATATGTAACCCCATATAGGCCTATACACCGTTTTGGCTAGTGATCGGTATGATGAAAAGGCTCTGTCAGCACCCCCATCCCCCCCCCCGGCCCCCCGGTCGTGAATTGTGGACGAAAAAACAACGTTCTTGCAAAATTTACTGCTGTCCCGTTCAGAATCGTCTCTCTACGGGGCTGCACACGCCGTATAGTGCACTGGGCTCAGACCAGCCTATATATACCAGGCGCCATTCTAAAGCTGGGCTTATTAATGCAGACGGTTGTTTAATTGTCCCATCGCTGCCACTTAACACAAAAGCAAAATCTCGCCTGACATCATTTGCAGTCACTCCACGGATCTCGATATCAGCGACCAACGGGTAATTTTAAGCGTGGAATGCTCACATGCCATGCCATGCTCATGCTCACCAAATGCCATGCCATGCCATGCTCACCAGCCATGCCCATACCAAAAGAAATCTGAGTCTGATCGCTAAGACGCGACTAAAAGGTTGAACCAAACGGAAAACAAAATGACTGCGGGAGATCAAACTGTTTAAACAATGCGATCATATCAGTTTTGCATAGCGCTAAGCGGTACGGATGACAAGCAATATATTTAACAACTCGATCTTAGCAAAAAATAGGCCTTGAGTGTGGTCTCAAACAAATGCAACAGGGGGCGCAACCGATAAGAACGTCATGATCCTAAACTTCTATCTTTTCGTTGGTTCATCGTCTCACTTAATTTCATCGCCTATCGGTTTGTTATTCAATACTGACTGATTCGACATCAGCTTATCAGTACGCGATAATTTTATATCTAAAGATGCCATATCTGATTGCCCTATCCTGTGGGCTAGAACGGTTTGTTTTATACTCTATGTGCAAAATTGTCGCTCAGTTTGTCTCTGAATCAGTCGCCGCCTCTGCATGCAAAAGCGACCCGGCGCCAACAAAGCGTGAACGGCCGCACTGAAGCGTGACAGTTTATGAAATGATGTTGCTGGTCTGGGCCTATATAGAGCTATAGAGTGATGACGAGGCGTGGACTGCAGAGCGCAGCAACAGCGTAGATCACGGTATTCGAGCGGTCATTTCACTTCACTGGTTGCAATCTCAGAAGTGGCAGCCTTTGTAAGTCTTTGTGGTGTAGCGGTATCGTAGCCGCCTATCCCGTAGGCGACCCGGGTTCGATTCCTGCCCGGGGTTGCTGATTAGAGATTTATTTCTCGGACTTGTCATAGGCTAACTCAGCCTATCATCCCTCCGGGGTTGGTAAATGGGTAGTTAGTGCTTTCAACGAGATCCGGATAATGTACAACGACAATATTGTCACACAAAGCGACACTACTGACTGGTGACTGAGCGCTTAGTTGTGAGGGCTCAATTGGGAGGGGAGGGAAACAGAAAAAAAGTGGCAGCCCCGTAGCGTCACCATTCTCAGCGGGGTCAAGAATGTTAGCAGAGGGGGGCTGACACTTTGGCGCTCTGCCCACTTCACAACGCTTCTTACACTTTTCTCCTAGAATCCACTCACGAGCGGGGCGGGCGGGGGGGGGGTGGGGGGGTGCTGCAGAAATTTTCTACGTCGCTCTTAACAAGCGCTTAAACTTTGACACCCATTGAGTTCCTACATATTTCTGTTACATCACAATTTCAAGCGGAGCGATATTACATAAGTAATCCTCGCAACGTGGATGTCTCTCCCCCCACGCTACGTCTCTGAGAAGTGGCACTCTGTCCATGACGCATTCGATAAGCCGTTCATAGGGCTTTTACATTAAGTGCGGGAGTAGGTCGATCGCGGAATAGCCTACTGACAGATTACAATCATTAGATGGCACTAGCGCCATCTTTGCGGTTCGTAATGTTATCGACTGTTTTGTTGAAAATAGCTCTACAGTCAATGTGTGCTGCTTAGACATTTCTAAGGCTTTTGATCGAATTAATCACCGTGCTTTGTTTATCACGCTTTTGAATAAGAGGTCTCCTCTTAAATTTGTGCTCCTACTAAAAGATTGGTACACGCACTCATTCTGTTGTGTGAAATGGGGAAGCGCTGTCTCAGACGTTTTTCCCATGTCG
>JAQIWG010004388.1:0-16108 GCA_034695025.1 Chamaedrilus cognettii | reverse complement strand
CTGTTGCTTGTGAAGTGAATCGCCCCCCCCAGAGGTTCAGGAAAGTGATAAATAAATAGATGAAAGTTTCGGATGGAAAAAAATTATGAAATTTATGTCATCACCCCCCCCCCCACCCTCCTCCCCCGCTCACCAGTTTGGCACGGAATCGATAAATCATGGTCTGGGGCGAAAATCGCCCCCACCCCCAGAATGACGGGCTGCATCCGCCCCTGAAAGATACCCGCCCATTCTCCAATCAATGACTTACTTGAAGAGGACGACCAGACCAAAAGCAGTGCCCGCCGCACTGAGCGGCAGCAGGTACTTAGGCAGCTTCATCGCTCTTAACTGTCATCTAGTCACACTTCATCCTAAAAACAGCCCTCGTAGTAATTATCAATGATTCGGAATGATAGCCGCTAAATATTAATAATCTTACTGCCTGAATTCGTTAGGCGAAAACTGTCGCAAGATAAAATGGACACATGTATTTACGTGACACGCTTTGTTTACTTTTTACATGACCTTTAAGCATAATGACCTTGCTTTAGTTCTTCACAGAATCTGGCTACTAAACGTACAACTGTGTACACGTACAATCGTGAAACTGTTTTTAAAATAAAAATTCAAAAATGTTTTGTATGAAAATATTGCTTAGGGCAGGGATTGGTGCATTAGAAATTGTTTTTACTAGATTGTAAGCATTTTTAGCTAGAGACAGCCTCTGAATCAGGCGTTAGAAATTCACTAAAATCACAATATCGGATGACGGATACAAATTGTTTTAAATTGTTAGCAAAATTATTCTCATCAATGGGTCACAGCATTTGCAAAGGTAAATTGATCGTTTAATCTGACTGCTAATTGCATAATAAAGTTATTATTTTTATGAATATCTCAAAGCTCATTCAACCTGCGAAATGGCATTCACTAGCCTAAGTCTTAATTTTCACACATGGTAAAAAAATTAACAAAATGTAATTTTCATGCATGTTTTGACCATATAATGACTGTGGAAAATGACACCTTATTTCGAGTAATATCATGTAGCCCAGTCCCAAACTTTAATTTATCGAGAAAAAAATTCCTGGCGGACTATTCGCTTGCAGTTTGTAAAATAATTAGCCTAACGGCTATCAAAACTCTCACATGATTGTACGTAGCTACATCCCACATGCTATATTTCGCAAGGTCAATACAAAATTGGAGCTTTTACAATGCGCCCAAAAACATCCAATCATCGACGTGTATTTGATAGTTGCACGGGTTATCGTGTTGTAAGTTGTAACAAAAATTAGACATATTTAAATTTTGATTGGTACATTTCTGTCTGCTGCGCGCATTCTATCTTATAGCTAGAGCGTAAAATTTCGTTTATTTCGTGTAAAAATTCGAGAAATAAATTTTTCGTTCAAATACGCTGCAAAAATTAGTGTGTCTTGGTTGTTTAAATGTGCATAAGTAGACTGGAATCTATTTAAGAATATATTTTTATTTATTGTTTAGGATTAGACCAGATAAGGGCTGCTATTATAAATATGGATAAAATCATTGGGTTATTATTACGTAACATGTAACTGATACCGTGCCCTACCCTCCTCAATTAGTACTTAGTTCTTTTGTTCTAAAACCCCTTGCGACCCAGTAATCGTTTCATATTAAGATCGATTCACATGCTGCTTTTTTGCGCAAGATCAGCATGTAGATGTCATTTCGTTTGTGCGTATTTGTATAGTATGTGGTTTTGCAGCAATGCTTGAAACGTAACATAACATAGCAATAATCGGCATTATTATCTGAGCCTACCCTAATTACGAAAAATAGTGAGAACAGTAAATTAATGCAGTGCGTGAGTGTTCATTGATATGTAAACTTAAATAATGATGATACGTCGAGCGTTGTGTCCGGCGCAGAGCGGGAGCAGCTGTGATCGATGCCCGCAGTGAGTGCTCTCAGCACGGCCGGCGCTCTGCTACGAAGGAACCTCGTCAGCGTCCTGTTTCCCGTTGGCGTCGGCTTGGCGATCTACACAGACTGGTCTCGAACCCGCGCCTTCAAGGTTAACAAGGCGAAGCAAGCGTCCACTGAGCAACTTGCATCGTAAAGGGCAGACGTCGTCGACTCAACTGACTCATCGTCCTATCAGAGAATTCAGGTTAGCAAGTTTGAATAGTGATCTAGTTTTAGTGCTCTCTTGTATTAATTAAGTTATGTTTAGCAGTAATAATCCCTACTGCACTACCTAACTAGCTAACTGCTTTTTTGTTGTCTGATCTGTTAATGTCCATGTGTTTATACAGGTTTAGACGTTTTGCGCCCTGATGAGGACTGCTAGAGCTGGGTTTTACAGCCGGATGCCCTTCCTGACGTCAACTTAGTCAATAATTATCTGGCATGGGGTTGCTAGCAATACATGTACAGTTTAACAGCCTTGCTAAAGCACCTGTAATGCATGCCTTTAGAGTTGCAGGGCAGAGACTTGAACCCTGGTCCTCTGGACTCTGTACAATGCCTTGACCACTAGTCCACTACACCACAGCGCCTCGCTGTGTCCTTACAGCACTGTAGCCTATATTGAAAAATCACGACTCTATTATGGGCCTAAACGATTTTTATCTTATTCTCTTGGACAAAGGATACAAAGCCCGTGCTTTAGGCCTAGCACATGGTCTGATGCCATCGTGGGTCCTCCCTTCTCGCTACTCCCTTCTCCCTTCACTCATGGTTCTCTCTCCCTTTTTCTACTGATATTGTAATTATATCTGTGCCATCTAATGATTGGTAGGTAAAGATACGAATAAATGCAGTAAAATATAAATTGCTGACAAGTAAGCAAAAAATTGAATATAGAAGTAACATCCGCGTAATTTTTTGTAAAAAATTTTTTGCATTTCTTCTTGTGAAATTCGTTGTTCTTTTTTGCCAAACTATGTTCAACAACATTAAACGTTTCCGTCTGCAGGATGGTGTTCATACGCAAGGGTGTAATGACGCGCAACGCGCTCCAGAAGTACGGTCCCTTCGCCATCCCACTATTCGCCTGCATGCTCGGCATCTACCTCGACCGAATGAACGGAGAGAACTACCGATCCTACCACAATCGCAGCGCCCTCTTCGGGGGTCGCGAACTCAAGCCGGGCGAGAGGATCTGGTGAACTTTGACCCGCGAGAGGCAGGACTGCCTCCGGGAAGATTGGTCAAAATTAAATTGCTGCGGGGTGTGGGAGACAGTATTGTGTTATTGAGCACACGTAGAACATGAAATTTTTGCTGCTTGTTATTTTGCAGTTTTGCCGCTTAGAAGTTCTACTGCACTCAATTTTCGCGTTTTGAGGATCGCTCATTAGAAATAGATTTATTTTCGTGCAAGTAATTTTTACGAGTTTTGCCGATTCGCGAAATTTGCCAAAATTTTACAAGCATGCGCAAATTTCATGTTTTACGGTGTTTCTTGATTTCAAGGAGGGAAGTGGGAAATGATTAGGGTGTGGGAGGTTGTGTCTGTGGGAGTGGGAAGAATGGGGGGGGAATAAGGAACCGAACACTCACGTCATTTTATCAAGCGCCATGCGAAGCTGCTGAATGGAAAAGAGGGAATTAATGGACTAATTTCACTAAATGTACAATATATCGTGCATTTGCGAGCGTATTTGCGTTTTGAGCAGATCAATAGGTTTCAGGATTTGAATTTTGAAAAACAGTGAATGATATAATACGTTAAATAGTAAAAAAAATTGAATGATCTTCAAACATTAGCCTCATTAATTCACAATTAGTAAATTGACGGGGTCAATCAATTAATGGCAGAGGTTTGCAAATATGAATCGATCTATCCTTCTTTCGCAACGCTTAATCTCAATTTATCCTCAATGCGAAGGTTATTGCTACTCCGATACGAAGGCTTTCTTTTCATGGTTCGGTGACTATGTTTGCATTTGCGCAAATTGACAGAATAAATTGAGCGATATTGAGTGCTTGTTGGTTTTTTAATAATGCTTTCGCACAATGCAAAGGGTTTCAATAAAATTAAAATTAAATTTATATAGAGATTTGGGCAAATATGCTTGACATTAATTCGATAAATCGAAGATCAATTTTCAGCAATGGTATTGATACATTTCTTGATCAATAATGGCCTTTATTGGTAAATTTCTTGATCAAAAAGGGCCTTTTGATAAATTTCATGTTCGAATATGAATGATCTTTATTAAGATTCATTGGTTTTGCTGCATTATATTGAAGAAAAATGCTGAAAAAGGCCTTAAAATAACGCCATCTTGCTAATAATGCACTTAAACTAAAATATCCCGCCTGGGGTCGCAACGCCGCACGCAAAGTCGCAGAGCGGTCAGAAGCATTTTAACTAAAATTATCCAACTATGGGTTAATAAATTTCTTATTCAAACAGGGCCTTTATCGACTAAATTTCTTGAAGTCAATATACATGCAGTGCTTACAATTAGAAATCGATGTCGGGTAGCTAATAACTAAGCCCAACTAAATATAGTAAAGGTTGATATTTAATCAACTAATAAAATAAAAAAATAAAAAATTCTGATAAATACGCGTAAGGGTGTTATGCAACCGGGTGCCTGGGTAACAGAAAATTGTCATAAATACGCGATTCATGAGCACAACCACTATAGGCCTAGGCATACTCATCCAAATTGTCTATTATATTCAATTATTATTATTCGTCTAGAAGCAAAGGGCTTTCAATGATCTCCGCGGTGTTTGTTCCCTACATGTGGGCCTACGCTATATGCGAGAACAACGTCGTGTACATATGTTCATTACAATGGATCATTAGAATCCCCGTTGCCACCGAGTCTCTTGTGAATCAGAGGCTCTCATGACCTCGTTTCCCGTTGTCAGGGACACGTCACGCCAACTGGCGCCAGTTCACTAGGTGCTCGACACTAGCGCTGGAGCTAGCGGCTCTTGAGATTAGTCTACTGGCATAGTATTTGGTCATTCGTTCGGCTTGCAAGACCTTAGACCTTACAGGTCCGTAACTAACTCTGAATACAATTTGAAATAATTTTTTTAGGCGGCCTATAAGGTGTTTCGACAGATATCACTATAGGCCTTGATCCAGTAGTGCATGTAGGCAGAGGATACCCTAGACAATAGGACACCCTAGGTGTCCTATAGCCTTCAGTGAGGTAGGAAAGAAGCTTGCTTGTAAATGATTTTGAATGGAATTGCATGGGAATATAAGCTTGGTGAGTTGAGAGAAACTCATTTTTGGCATTTAGCGACGAGAAGTACTCGTCAGCACCCCCCGCCCCGGTCGTAAGTTCTGCACCGGAGAAAAAAACTGTTTGCATCCCCCCCCCCCTCTCCCCGGTAGTGACCTTTCATGCGGGCGCCGCGCCCCCTTGGCTTCTGTAGGAAGGGGAAACTCCCGTGTCTGAAGAAAACATGCACTGTGATTATTATGAAAAGTATTGAAGAGAATCAGTAATCTCGCGTACCAGCGGGGCATGCAATAATAATTATTATACATGTAGGCTACTTGAAAATCTTGTAGGCCTACAGAACTGTATGTGTGGCCTGTACTGCCTATATCAAGTTACAATGTCGTGTAGGCCTAGGCTACGTGATAGACATGTTTGGCACTTGAAGCGAGCAGCAGTTTCTATAATACACTACATGTATGTAGCCTGCTTGTGAATGTAGCCATGGTTGTGGTATATGGTTACCACGCTGCATGCAATACTGTACATGTATAATTATGTAAGCCTATACGCGTACATGGACGCGTAGGCTTGCATCTTATCATAGTTATGTATCAGTACATTTTTTTTGTACATTAGCCATGCAGTACGGTACCAGCTGTATAGCCTGTATACGATTAGCATAGGCCAATTCAAACAAGAAGAATTTGTGATCTCGATTACGATCTTCAAGTTGCTCCGTCTGAGTTCACTTTTGCAGCAAGTCGGTCCTACGTGTAGACTGTAGCCTACATGACATACACTATACAATGTCATGCATGCATAGCCCACTGTCATGCCTTTTGTGCATGCATGGTTCTTTGCACTGTAGATTCTAATCGACGCGGTTGACAGACCGTCAGCGGGCAGTGCGTGGTTCCCTTGCAGCCAGAGCGCACCAGAGCTCAGCCCCCGCCGCAGAGATGACAGCCGGGTCGATCGCAGTCCCCACCATCGTTCCGCTGCGCCAACCAACTCACGGCCAGCACAGGACGATCGTCGACACTAACACCAAGATTGAACTACATTGCGGTAACCTGACCATGCACTTTGTAATCTGTCTTTCCACATTGATGAGCATTGCTTAACTATGTATTAAGATGCTCAATTACATAAGATGTTGGGGACTTGTCTAATTTTTTTGCTTATTTAAGCTATTTTTAATTTTTAATCGTGTTCTTGTTGTAGGTGTACTCACGCACCCTGTGAGGCTTTTTCCTGTGTTCTCTTCTGCACAGTGAAAATTAAAACAAAGTAGAAAATTAGGTAACTCTCACGATATTAAATGATGAGGCGAATAATTATGCTGCAGGCCAAAACTTTACTTAAAACTCTAGCCTAAACTAAAATTAGCATTAACTTGCCCACGTTATATTCCTAGGCCATGATATTTTATCGCTTGTTGAGATTTTATGAAACGGCTTATTCTATGCCTAACTTTTGTTATCTAATGTTGCTACTGAACTCCCTCAATCTGCATCCTTCAACTTGCCTGATGGTTATTCTCAGGGTTACGCTGAACAGAAATGACATTTGGGTGCAAATTTTGTGCCTAATTTGAAATAGGCAGGCGTAGCAACTTATGAAAGTCGACTGTGATGGCATTGGCTTACGCGGTTTTTGTAGCGAAGTTGTTTTTGTAGTTATGCCCGTTTGAAATGCACAGGGGTAACTCTACGCGTTTTCTATCAAGGCTAAACTTAACTCTGGTTACTCCGCAGAGACGCCTGGAGTGGCTATCTTCTACACAGTCAACGGCTCCTACCCTCACCCCTTCCAGTCGGCAGGCAACCTCGACGCGAAGCACACGTTCCGCTACAAGGCACCGTTCTGTCTGCCTGCAGGAAGGACCACCATTCGCGCCATCGCCTTCTCTGCGTCAGCACTTCCTTGCTTCGAAACAGCTCTATCATTATTGTTGGCGTAGCAGGCTAAGCATTCCTTTAACCAGGATTTCTGTTACGAAATTCGGTACGCAAGTTGGCCATTGCATATCATTTACTGAGGCTGAGTTTTTGCATCAGGTGTTAAAATTTAATCCGAGGTCATGACATCATCACACCCAATGATCGTGCTGAAAGCCTAATCAATGATTAATTTAGCGCCATGTAATTGGTTTTTGCAGAATAAATCGCAGATAATTTTTTTTATGCTGGATGGAAAAACCCGGCCCGAGTGTATAAATGTGGGTCGTCGTTACGGTGTGTGTATTATATTGATTAAAAAATTGTTGTTATAATGGTGTCTGTAGATATTGATACATAGATTGTTGTGACAATGGTGTCTGTAGAGATGTGCGAGAGAGTTTCGTCAACACCAAGGTGTTTGATATTGTCGACGCTGCCGCGCCCGAACCACGGCGAGACACTAATGGGATTGACCTTGTCATTGACCCCCCGGCCCCTGAGGTACGTGGACTCCATAATATCAGCTCCGCTATCATCTTAGTCTTGGGTTATGATCCGTTTGCTAGCGATAATGATTTTAAACAGTTTTAAGCAAAATCTTGCAACGGAAAACTTTATACAAAACTTCCTTTAGGAAATATCAATTGAAATAGCTTTTGCAAATGCTTTGGGCCTGAATCTATTGCATTATCATGACTGAATGGCCTTTTTTGGATGTATTCCAGTGAGCCAGCTAGATAACCTTCCCACGGGAGCTAGCCTATGTTCATGTGACTGACATTGCAGCGATAGGCTGATTGACTATATAAGTCCACGTCAATAGGACATGGGCGGCAACGCCCATCCGTCAGCGCGCTACATCGTTTGATAACTGTATAACTATCACTATAACTATTTGTAAGTTGTAACTCGCAACTTGCTCATTGTACATGAGATAAGCCTAGACTAAGAGCTAAGACGCAAGAGCATAATAAGACTCTACTAGCTAGACTTCCCCAAACACAGGTCGTAACTTCCCTGGGCGGCAATTGTTACAGCAAGCCCAAGATCCCCTAGCGGGTATCGTCCCATAGCCTGCGCAGCGCACTCCTCCGATATAAGTGAGGAACAGCTCGTAATAGATGAATAATAGAGCCCACATAGCTTCATAGAATGCAGACAAAAATAGCGCACATGAATACATAGGGGTCTACGTGCAAATGATACATTGTGTGCTATTTTTGTAAGCGTTTGGTGTAGGCCTATATTCGAAAAACATAGATCATGGCGATTTTTAGATTTTGCATAGCCTACCGCTTTAAAATTTTCTTTATTTAAAAAATACTCTATCACTCTTGCATGATTCATCATGCAGGCTGAATTTTTAAATTTGTTTATTTATTATCCAAGCTAATATTTAGTTTCTAAGCAAATTCGCCATTGAAGTATTAAATGATTTAGTGTCGACTCTGACATTATTTTCTTGATCCCTCACAGTCTCTAAAATAAAACAAAGTACTGGTTCTTGCCGACGTATCAAAGAAATTGGTTCAAATCTTGGTAACATTTTGATTCTCTTGTCCTTGGGTATACTTAAGATATGAATTTCTTGAAGTCACTTAAGTTGAGTAGCATTTTTTGTTACTGTTCAGCGACCGCCTCGTGAGACCCCCAAATTTTCCACTGAGCCCCTTGAGAAGTACATGGCCTGGGGCTCGGAGCATATCATCAAGGGACCAAAGGGAACGTACTCCGTGTTAGGTAAGGGACGTACATGCCGTTTCATGCATCTTCTGTTGTACAATCATCCTAAAATTGACGACTATCAATTTTCATGACATCGTGCGGACATTGTCATTGATCTGTATCGTGTTACGTGTGTGTTGTTATTATCGACCCAGACGTATTTGTTGTATAATCTCCATATCGTCCGATATAATTTGCAGTTTTCTCAAAGTTCTACTTCAATCTGAGCCTACCATCACCCGGCCGTTCGTGGCGTTTTGTTAATAATTAATAACAGGCTGATAATCACACGACAGCGAGGCGCTGTGGTGTAGTGGTTAAGGCTTCGGACTGAGAGTCCAGAGACCTGGGTTCGAATCCCGGCGTCGACAGCGGCAACTACATGTATACATGCGTTAGAGGCCTTTCAGCAAGGCTATTAAATACACAAGTGTCGCTAGCTGATAATCATCGTCGAGGATAATTCATAATTCTGGTTGGCGACAGGAAGGTCACCAGGCCAAAGACCAAGCTTCAATGTAAACGTCTAATCTGCATTAACATGGGCGTAGTGTAACGGACAGGTCTGTAGCGCATTAGAATGGACGTCAAAACGATGATTATGTTCACTCAAAAACGTTGCGGATGAAACATTGTGATGTCTTCTATCTATGGTCTTCATGAAATTGTATTGATATTGACGTTTAGATTTATCGAGGAAGGCTGGCAGGAATGACCCGAACATTCTTCGTTTCATGACGAACCGCAAGATGGATCAATACGGAAACCCAACTACTGACGTGGGGGAAGTTCATTACGTGCGTTCAAACTGTTGTCGGTTGACCTATTTATTTAGATGGACCCGTATTTTAACATGCAAGACGCAATCTACACTCCCTTCAGAGTTCCACTTGGCATGTTTTGTTCTGCTGGTTCTATCCAACCGTGGTGCAGTGGTGTTGTAAGAAAGGCGGTTGGTTTAGTATTGGTTCTGTCCAGCCGGTGACGACAAGCGGGCGCATCTACTCGTCCAGCGGGTCCCTGGATGGCATGAAGCAGCGCTGGAGGCACGCGTCAGGGGGCGTCATCCGCAGCCACCAGTCTCCACATCACAGGTTCTGGCCAGTTTTTTGTCGTTTACAAACCGTGTGTTGCACTAGGCTGTCAGTTTCTGTGCAACAAAGTCGGAACAGAGTCTCTCCCCTTTCATTAGTCGCCTTTTACAGCTCGCCCGGGGAGCTCTGGGCTGCAAGCCAATTCTTTGTTCCCCATCCTGTAGGGGTGAGGTAGTGGCCAGAGCCATGGAGAAGCTGCAAGCAAGTACTTCAAGATGCGGATATTCACCATTTTGTTTCTTATTTCCGCCATTTTGTGCCATGGGCTGACATTAAGTTCTAATTATCTTCCGGTTAGTGGAAAATTTATATGCGTAAGCTCAAAATAATTATTAGATAGCGACAAGTTTTAAAATATTTTTATCGATTTATGAAGTATATTGAGTAAAAAATTTGAGGCCTAAAGAGTCGTCATTTTCTGGACACAGGTAATGCAGTGGCGGCGTTACGAGGGTTTAAATGGGGACATTTCCCCCCCCCTCCAATTCAGAAAATTGGATCAGTGTCGTTAACGCTGATTGATTGCCTGTGTTGATTCAGCGCGAGGTCCGTGGGGTCGGCTCGTTCCGTCACGTGCGGACAGTGCCACGGCTCGCTGAGTCCCGAGGCTCGCTTCTGTCACTGGTGCGGAGCTCAGGTATGTTTGAGGTGGACGGGATTGTATTAGGATTTGTGGAGTCACCACATAATGAAATGCCAAACTCGCTGTACTGCCTTGAATATAAGCAGAGTTAGGTTTAGCTCTGATAAAACAAGCATAACCTTACGCCTGCGCTTCTGAAACAAGCGTAACACAACTGCTCAGATTTTTAAAACCACGTAGCCCT
Organism: Chamaedrilus cognettii; assembly: GCA_034695025.1. Classification (NCBI taxonomy): domain Eukaryota; kingdom Metazoa; phylum Annelida; class Clitellata; order Enchytraeida; family Enchytraeidae; genus Chamaedrilus; species Chamaedrilus cognettii. The sequence goes on along the minus strand of JAQIWG010004388.1, from coordinate 5,354 downwards.
ACGCCGCCATAGTCGATTTTTACACGTACTGCTACGCATGTCAATTTTTAATTGGGCGTACAGTTTGCCGCAAATCGTCATATCTGGCATACTACTCCTGCTAAATTTAACCCTGAATATAGTTTTGTTTTTGTCTTGTCTTTTCTTTTGTCTTGACGCTATTGTCCACGTTATGTTGTATTGTCTGCCTTGGTGGCGAAATAAAGAAATGATTATTTTTTGAGATTTTCAATCCTTGAGGTATTTTTATAAGATTTTGTTTAATCAACGTCCCTGCCGCTGTGCGGAGCAGCCTAAGACGTCATCTGGAGGACGGCAGGCGATGTGCACTAGCTGTAACGCGAGCAACAGTCCTCACTCGGCCTACTGCGTGCGCTGTGGAGCGGCCATGGTTTCCGCCATCAAGTGGGTCCCACACTCATCATTATCATCATCACGTTCTACATTTACTTTTCCGTGCTAGCACAGGTTGAACGTTTTCCACGATGAGACTCCCCTATAAGTCTTGATTCTTTGCCGTTTCTCTATTCATGCCTCGCGCCTTCATATCGCTCTCTACCGCCTCCTCCCATAGTTTCTTCTTCCTCCCCTTTCTAACGATCTCTTCCACCTTAATATATCGACATGCGAATACCCAATCTTTCTCATTCATGCGTTCCACATGTCCAAACCACACCACAGTCTCCCCTTCTTCACCTTGTCCGTTGTACACATGACACTTGGACATTTTCTCAACTCTTTGCTTCGACACTTGTCCTTCAATGACACTCCACACATCCATTTCACCATCATTCTCTCTGTCCTCTCTAATCTCTGAAGACCCTCCACCTTCGCTGGCCATGTTTTACTTCCATAAACCAATTTACTTTGCACGCACATTTTGTAGAATTTTCCTTTCGCTTGAAAACTGATTAAATTTTTTGAGTTTTTTGGGGATGAGTTTGAGGATCGAATGTAGACTATGAACTGTATACGAAGACTATTAGAACTATATGAACTATATACGAAGACTATTAGAGTCTGGTTCTGTGCAGAGGGCCACGCACAGAACTGCCCTCCCTCTTTAGCTGCCTTTTACGACTCGCGCCAGGGAGCACTGGGCAGCAAGCCAATTCTTTGTTCCCCGACTTGCAGGGTGTAGAGCAGGGAGGTACAGATACTATTTGTAACTCGGCTACTCTTTAGTAGTCCTGATTGAAAGTACAATGTACAAACGGCTGAACCTGGTCATTGCTGTGATAGGCCTACAAGTCAGTATCACGTCGTTATCTGGAGTTTTTTGTTACGTTTTCAGATACGGTGGAGTTAGTGGCGTGTCATTTGATATGTCAGCTCGCAGTGTACGTAGCCTACATATACAAATGTACCCTACAGTTGCACAAACCCTCGTTTTATTACATGCATATACAAGTAGGCTATCCTTTCGATCACGGATTAGTATGGTGAAATTTCACAAGTGTTCAAATCTGTCGTCACCTGTCACCTGAACGAGCACAGGTGTCAGCTGAAGAGTCGACACCTGCGTTCGAGACACGTAAGACCTTAAATTGAACTCATCAAGACTCGAATCTAGCCGGTCCCCGATGACGTCTATCGACGCCGAAACGGACTCTAAGCCCAAAATTATTACTATTATTAGCAATGTCGCGCAATCGGATCGTATTTCAAAAGAATCGTATTTGTATTGACAAAGCAAACCTGTTCAGACGATTCTTTTGAGATGCGAGCGTTTGAAATACAAGCGTTTCAGACACAACTGTTTCATAGCATAGTCTGGCTCTGGGGTGACAGAGGTCCACTGTTCCTCCCTTGCAGAGGAGCCAGTCGGCTCGGCCCGGGTCAGGCCGCGTCGTGCCCCGCCAGGCCGCGCTTACGCAGTCTGCCTCACGCTCCTCCTCCTCCTACTCAACCCACCAGAGAGCGCGGAGCGTCAGCAGGGAGGACGAGGGGGGGAGGGCGGACGAGCGCCCCTCGAGCGGGATGGGGGAGAGGTCGTCCTCCGTCATGTCGTTGTCGCCAGGGAGAGGTTTCTTTTGTTTTTGTTTTTTGTAGTTTAGCGACCACAAGGACTAGGCCTATTATAGGAATTGGTCTGTTGAAGAGAGCTGGCACAGAACTGCTCCCCCTTGATTAGTCACCTTTACAACTAGCTCAGGGAGCTTTGGGCTGCAAGTTCATTCTTTGTGCCCCGGCCTGCAGAGGGTCCCGGGTTAGGTCAGCGGATCGATAGTGTGGAGTCACATACAGCGTTTATGTGTCAGGAACTTATCTGGCTTGCCGCTAGCGAAAATGCAATCTGCACTGTTGATCTTTGTACAAGCCAGGCCCATTTCATGCCTGAACCGTCGCTATGCACTTGGGTTTAGTTTAGGGCTAGTTTAAGGTTAGTCTGGTATTAGGCTAGGGTTAGATTAGGGCTATAGGTTATGGTAAAATAAGATTACGCGACGGCTATATTATCTTAGTTTTGAACTTGTTTGTTTACTCTTTGATTGAGAGATGATCGAAAGTGTCCCATTGGCTTGTATAAAGCTCCAGCGTGCAGATTGTATATTCACTAGCCGTCAGGGCGTGTTTTTTACTGATGAGAAGGCTCAATAATTATTGTTTACTTGCTCCCATTGCAACGTTCTTGCTCAGCATTCTGGGAAGAAATTTTATACCGGAAGTCTGAATGAAGGTTCCCGATGACGTCACTAGACGCCAAAACGGACTCTAAATGCATTGTTATATTATTATTCTTACTACTCAATAATAGTCAGATATTGGTGCGCTGCAGGGTACTGGCGCAAGCAGATGGAGCACGTGTGCGGACATCTCAAAGCGCACGCTGCACACGACGAGGGCTTCAGGAGCGTCATCGGGGAACCGAGGCTGGGCAGGGTGCGTTCCGTGTTGTTGGGGCTCAATGCAGTGCATATCTTCTTTTTAAAGTTTGGCTAAATGGAAGATCGTTAGTGTCCAAACCTTCCATCCTAGCCGACCCTCGGCCCTTCTCTTCATCTCTGCGTATGATTACTTCTCGAGCAGGTCATCTATCATTCCGATCGTGACCTTCCAGGTCCTCTCTTCCCTCCATTCTTCTCTCTCACATCTCTCAATAGTCCCTCTCCTCTCCTTACATGTCCCATCCAGTTTTCTTTCCTCTAACTATCCAGCGATCGTTATCGTGTTTCCCCCACCGTCTTCAATACCTCTCTTCAATACCTCCTCATTTTTTATCTTCTTTGTCCGGCTAATATTCTCATTTTTTTCATACCCACATTTCAATTGTTTCTATTGTGCCATACAGTGCCATAATGGACGGTGGTGTACATTCCGGAACGTCTACAGAAACAGCGCTTTATTATTTGTTTCTCATCATAAAAACGAGCAAAAAGTTTTTTTAATGCGAACTGCCCTGCAGTGCCGGATTTGCATCAAAAAAGGCCCGGGGCACAAATTTTGTGGAGGGCCCCATTGAAAATGAGTAAGTTTTAGCTACATTTTTTAACCATATGTGCTTCATTTTAACGCTGCAGCAGCAACTTCAATGAATAATTATGTAGGCTACAAAATTATTAGGTCAATTAGCTGCTTCAGCGCTGTTTTGTAGCTGCATTGTAGCTGCAGGCTACGTTAAGCTTCAAATGCAATACTGTAAAAAATTTCATGTGTATCATTTGCGGAGGCCCCCTTGTTTGAGGAGGCCCGGGGCCGAGCCCCGTGCGCCCCGCTGTAAATTCGGCTTTGCCGCCGTACCACTAAGGATATTATGCATTCATGCAGCGAGCGGTGCCATTGTTCTGTCGCTAGCTGGTGTCGGCGCGCGTGACGGAGGAGGGAGACGAGATGTGTCTGTCTGCGCGCTTTGCTCTGCGCGACGGTGGGGACGACTCGCTGGGCAACACCAACAACAACAACAACAACAACAGCAACAGCAACAATAAAAAAACGTCCTTGAGAGTTAGAGAGTTCCTGAAATCGCAGAGCAGAGGTGCGTCTCGCGGCTTAAACGCTCACAGCAGCATCGACAGAATGAGTGAGTGACTTCCTCTATTTGCACACATTATTAGTGAGGCACAGTGGCGTAGTGGTTAGGGCGCTGGACATAGAGTCCAGAGGACCAGTGTTCAAGTCCCCGGCAACTATGAAACCATGCGTTACAGGCCCTTCAGCAAGGCTGGTTCCTTCAGCAAGCACACAAGTGTCAATAGATGCCAACTCCGTGCCAGATAATTATTTATTTGATTGGCGTCAGGAAGGGCAAGCGGTCATAAAAACCCAGCTCCAGCAGTCTTCACCAGGGCGCAAATGTCTAACCCGTGTGACAACACGGACATTAGCATAATAGACGACAAAAAGGGCGGCTCGTCCGCGTAGACTGTATATTCACGCCCCGTGGTTGTTATTCACCAGTGTAGCCAAATGTATGATAATATAATAATTGTACAATAAATTATCCGTATATTGGGTGTTTGTTTAGAATTGGCAACACTGTTATGCACTTTATTGTTAGCGATTCACAAGATCTTATTGTAGTTGTTGTCTGCTTTGTTAACTACAGGGAGCGCTGGGAAGCGAAATGGAGCCAGGCCTAGCACAGCAGCGGCAAAACGAATCTAACAGCATTGTCTCAGCCAAAGTTATGGCACAGCTGTCATATTGGAACCAAGATGGATGAAGCAACTTCCTACAATCTTCTACCTCCATTCATAACTCCATTCATTCGCTCTAACATGAGTATATATTCCTACACCAAAACAGACAGTGACTTTTGAGAACATGTTGATTACGGTGCCTAACATCCCCTGATCTTCCTATTGCACAAATTTGAGGAGTAGGCCTTACATTTATCACTCATCAAAACAAATCCGGGCTGAAGTTGTCAAACAGTTACTGATCACAATAAGACCGCTGTTTTTGCTGTTAAACGAATTTGAGAAGAGAATGAGGTGTAAGGGTCTTAACCAACGCGGCAGAAAACCGTGATTTTTTTAATGCATGAAAAGTTTGCAATTAAAATACAAGCAGCGAGAAAAATTCACAATGCAATAACTATTTTGGCTGCAAGTCCACGCGCCGCGGGAGCAGTCAACGGGACTGTGACGTCAGTTCACCGCTTGTATTTTAATTACAAACTTTTCATGCATCAAGAAAATTACAGTTTTATGTTGGGCTTATATCCAAAGAAAATTGGCCACAACGTTATTTTTTGGGTCATCATTTTACATTCCACCGTGTATTTGTTACTTCTGAAACTGGTTTGATTTCTAATTTGCACATTCAGTAGCCCTGCCGTCGAGCAGCCACGGTAGCGTGTTTATAAACGAGTGTGGGTTGTAGTGTTTCTTCATAATAATCGGTCAGAGTGC
>JAQIWG010004387.1:0-16110 GCA_034695025.1 Chamaedrilus cognettii | reverse complement strand
AGCTGCTAAGCAGAAAACATCGTCCAGTCTTTCTTTCTAAAGGACATTACTCGCAGTCTTATGATGACATTTATGGTTAGATAAATGCATATCTTCACCAAGTGACTGTAATTTTGTTAACTAGCTTTCTTTACTTGTTTTCTGAACAATGATGCTTAACTTTGACATTTATAGCATTAAAATATTGTTAAACAGTGGATTAAGCTTTTTAATGAATTGCGTTAGGCCTATGCTTACTGTAAAATCTTCAACTTCAAATTCGCAAACCGTCCCTAATCCAATCAAGCTGAAATTTGGCATGATTTCCTATCTAACCAAAGTGCATCTAATGCCATATTACTCGTTTTGCGAAACCAAAAATTTTCCAAAATCGATCTGCCCTAATACATATATATACATATATGTCTAGGGCTTACCGAGGTAGCTAGCCCCAGCTTGCTCACTTGCATCATCGATGGGTCAGCATGACATGGACAACTTTCCAATAAACCTAAACTAACAGCGCTTGTCCTAGCTAACAACAGAAACTCAACTAACAAGCTAATGATACTAAAGCTAGCTTGATCAACCAAACATGGCTTGTGTCGTTAGCTAAGGCCAGCTTTGTTCGTTAGGGCCAGCTTTGCTAGTTGGGACTAACTCGAAAAGCTAGCTACAGCCAGCGCTGTTAGCTAGCTTTATAAGTTAGCCCCAACTAACATAGAAGCTAACCCTAATCAACAAAACTAGCCCTAGCTAACAACACTAGCTGTAGCCAGCAAAACTAGCCCTGGCTAGCAACACAAGCCTTCATAGTAAAGCGAGCCCTAGATAACGACACTAGCCTTAGTGACAAAGTAGCCCCAGCTATCAACGTCAGCGCCAGCTAACAACGCTAGCTTTAGTAACAAAGCTAGCCCTAGCTAAAACAAGACTAGCCTTAGTTAACAAAGCAACCCATAGGTATCAACGCTAGCCCTAGCTAACAAAGCTAGCCCTAGCTAGCAACACAAGCCTTGGTTAACAAAGCTAGCTGTAGCTAACAAGACTAGCCTCAGCTAACGAAGCAAGTCCTAGCTATCAACGCTAGCACTAGCTAACAACACCAGCCTCAGCTAACAAAGCTATCCCTAGATAACAATGCTAGGCCCCAGCATACAAAAGTTAGGTCTAGCTAGACCATAGCTAGCTTGACCTCGCTAATGTCGCTAGGTTTCTAGCTATATCATCACTCGCGTTTGTTCTGAACAAACCAACATTAGTCTGTAGTATTCATAAGACCATCTAATGGCGGAAAAGTTTCTACTACTCATCACTGCTGTGAGACAAACAGTAGCATACCATGATGCGACACAGTGACACGCAGAACAACAAGTCAAGCTTCGCGTCAGGAAGGGCATCTGGCTGTAAAAAACCAGCTCCGACAGTCCCCACCAGGGCACAACACTGCCGATTGAGCAATGATTGAGGCACCCCTACATTTTTAGAGTTTGTCCATTTAGTATGTACTAAGTACTCACGGGGGGGGGGGATCAAAGCATATGTGTGCTCATGCGCATGGAACAGGGGGGGAGGCGACAGCATGTGATACGCTCTCTAGGGACCATAGCCACAAATAAGTCTAATCGCGACTACCTGGCACGAGCTAATAGCACGTAGCTGGAGCTATGATTCTCTGCAGCCTAGGGAGCCTAGTCACCATAGCTGCGAACAGTGGCGAGAACTTTGACTCGCTAGCTGGCGCGAGCCAATTTCACAGACGTTATTTCAAATAATAACACAACTTTGTTGGTCTCGTTCGTCGTCCAAAGAATTCATAATTAACTTATAAGTAGGCCGATTAATAGCTTTTAATATCATATTACTAAATGTGCTTCATCAGTGCGTTAAAAATGGCATTTATTGTCACTTTCGCAATAGAATTTTCATACCGTGTTAAGCAGTCAGTCGCGGAAACTACTTCCGTCGCATATGAATATTGATTGCTGATACAGTGTTCGCTACCTGCTGCAGCCGTTAACTAAAGAGTACTTATTTGAACTTCGCTTTACTTATTCCCCCAAAACATTTCGTGAACGAGGATCACGGCGCTTGTGACTTTTGAACTTTCTCCTTGTAAATATAGTCAATTTTTGCCATTTTTATCGCTATCTAGCTGCGTCGACAGAGCTTTAGGCTGCTCTATCTGAAACGATGCTTTTAGCGCTTGCCCCTTGTCTTCTTTGGATGCAGCTAGTTTAGTGACTAGCTACTAACGCCAGTGGCTCGTGCGAGGTCGATTTTAGCTCGTTTGACCTCAAAATTATCTTCAGCGAGGCAGTCGCGATTATGGCGACTACGGTCCCAGGATCAATTCATCATACATACGGAGGGAAAGCGGGTCAGATTTCTGACATTTGTGTGCACGTGCGGGCACTCACAGCTGATGGTCCTTTAAAGTGGTTAGAGCCTCACCTGACACTTGCCCTGCTTGAGGTCGTAGAACGCTATCGACCCAGACTTGGCGCCCACACAGATGCGTCGTGAAGATGGGCAGTAACTCACCAGACAGAACCTGTTGCAGCAGCACAGTACCATCACACAGCTCCAGTACACAGCACCATCACACAGCATCATCACACAGCACCATCATACAGCATCATCACACAGAACCATCACACAGCATCATCACACAGCATCATCACATGGCACCATCACACAGGACCATCACACAGAACCATCACACAGCATCATCACACAGCATCATCACATGGCACCATCACACAGGACCATCACACAGAACCATCAAACAGCATCATCACACAGCATTATCACGCAGCACCATCACACAGCACCATCACACAGAATCATCACACAGCATCATCATACAGTTCCATCACACTGCATCATCACACAGCATCATCAAACGACACCACAGATGGTGGCAGCAGCGGCAGGGCTGCCGGACATAGTTTAAGGTCACGGATCCGGGGTCAGGCTACCTTTGTAACTTGTATGTGGCATGTCATACTTGGAAAAAAATCAAGAAAAACAGTAGTAGCAACTGCAGCAACTGCTGCAGCAGCAGCAGACCTGCAGATGGCAGGGAAGACCTCCTGCAGACCCTTTGTCTTGATGGCTGTTTGGTCCAAGCAGTGCACGATGACATCCATCAGCTGCACCAAACACAGTCCACTGAGTACCTGCTGTATGAGACACACTTGACTGAGTGTAGGTCAGAGGCTAGATCATGATCCTTATGCAAAATCAAAACAAACCACATACTGGTCAATCTGTTCCACAGTATGCGCCACCATATTCCAAAGTCGTTCTTAGACACACATTGCATTTATATTATTATATTTTACTATTACATATATTTTATATTATATTATAAATGACATAGGTTGATGTTGTATTTCAAATTGTCTTTTAAATTGTCTTTTTATGATCGATTATAAATTCAGTAGGATACAACAAGCTGCTAAATTTGTAATAGGATATAAAATAAATTGTAACAAAAACATGTACAATTGTAAAAAATATATATATATATATATTATATATTATTATATATTATTAAATTGTATAACTATATATTTATTATTTATATAATTATTATTATATTATTATTTTTTCAACTGTTAACTGCATTGATCATGATAGCAGGCATAGAGGAGAAGCCAGCAGTTGCAGCAAACAAAAGCAGTTTGCTCTCACCCCAGTAACCTTTCACCTGGATAACCTCTCAACTTAGTAATCTTTCATCCTGGTGACCTCTCGCCCCAGTGATCTCTAACTTCCATGACCCTTTACTCCAGTAAACCCTCACCCCCATGACCGCTCAGTGACTGCTCACCCCGGTGTCGCCTCAACCATGGCAGTGATGTCTCACCCCGATGGCCTCTCACCCCGGTGACCTTTAATCCAGGTGACCTCTCACTCCTGTGACCTCTCACCCTCAGTGACCTCTCAACTCAGTTACCTTTCACCTCCATGACCACTCACATCCATGACCCCTCGGTGACCCCTCACCCGGTGACCTCTTACCCAAGTGTCCCTCACCCTGGTGACCCCTCACCTGTGTCCCCTCACCCCCATGACCCCTAGGTGACCCCTCACCCCTGTGACCCCTTCCCCCATTTCCCCTCCGCTGGTTCTCTCATCCCGGTGCACTCTCACCCCGGTGCCCCCTCACCCCGGTGACCTCTTACCCCGCCGACCCTTCACCCCGATGACCCCTTACCCCGTCGACAACTCATCCCGGTGACCCCTCACCCCGGTGACCCCTGACCTCGATGATCTGGTCGAGCAGGTCGTTGGGTATCTTGTCAAGCAGCTGTTGGATGACACGCAAGATCTCCGGCTTGGCACGCACGAGCACCGAGTTGTGCAGCAGGTTGTGCTGGTGCTGACTCTGCGCGTTCTGCGCCACGGCATTGTGCCGCGCCACCTGACAGCAGCACCGCGCAACTTTGGACGCACATCCAAATAACATCAGTATATAACCATAAGAGAATTGAGTGACTGTCTGCCACTCTTCAAACGTACGAAGTGATTTTCTTCAGCTGTAGTTTTATTGAAACACGCCATGCGGAGTTCTAGGCCGTCAAACGGGATGTGGTTTTAGTTTTTACTTAATACTAAGCAACAATCAGAGTTCGAAAAGAAACTAAACTAAGGAGGAACACTTTACACCGCAACCTATGTATGTATATGTACGTATATTGTACTTTTAACGCAACAAAAAATGTCATGCAAACGGAGATGATAAAACATCATTTGCTTGAATCATAAGTGTCCGTAACCAAACCTAAAAGTTAAACCTTAAAGCAAAACAAAACTTTAAAAGTTAAAAAAAGCTAGACCATTACCAGACTTAGAGCTTTCAAAGAAAACGTACAATAGTGTAAGGCTCTCAGTCTCTATTGAAAAAGGGTCTGAGGCCCGCTTCGTTTTTTATTAATGTTCAAGTCGTTTTCATTTCATTTTGTCTAAAATAACTGTAGACAAACAAAGCAGTATCAATTGCAACATAATATTAGAACACAAACAAAGCAATGTACAGCAAGCTAGAAATGTTTTGGCAATGAATAGAACGACTGTATTTAGTCTAAAGAGACTAAAATCTGGCACACAGGGTAAATCTAGCCAGAATAATATGTCTGGTAGATAAGTAGTTTTAGAGTGCTTTAAATTTCTGGCGTATCTATAAATAAATATGCCAGTTAAACAAAGAACTAAATTAAATGTTGTTTTGTCAAATATTAATAAAAGCCACGAGGTGGCCTAGTCTGTGTGCTATTACTAGCGTTAGTCAAGGCCCTGTTGTTTCAGTGCGCTTCTGCAATCCAACTGACTACATGACCGTAGTCAGACAACTGCCGCTAGCCCAGTCACTATCGGGCCGCTATCCCTGTACAGCTTGGCACAATGCGGCAAGGGCAAGGTTGCATACCTTGCCGCAGTGTGCTCCGGTATCAGGGTACAGTGAGAACTGTGGTAGCTCACCGTACTCTGACGCCGTCACCGTCAGTTAGTAAAAATAAAAAGATAATGCGTAAGTGAAACTATCAACGAGCACTATCATTTTTTTTTAAGTCAAGGAACGTTTCCTGACGAGTTGCGCGTCTTCTTGAAGACAGGCGTACGAGTTGTAACCTTGGCACAGCGAAATGTCAGTCCATTTTCGGGGTACCGAGGACAGGACAAAACGAAAAAAACTAAAAATCAGTTGAGTGTCAAAATGCTTCCAAAAACCCTAATACATCTTTCAGAAAGAATGTCTAACCCTCAAGACCCAATAACTAACTAAAGAAAACTGCCTTATGAAACGTGTACCCCAAATTCCGTAAGGTTATGTCGACCCAAAAACATACTGTCTCAAATCCTTGAAACAACCTGAGGGAGATTTTGGATACTCCTATTCCCCCTGGATCCAACACCAGCCGACGTGACAACCACTCCGTGTTTTGTATGTTGAATTGCATGCCCAAACAAGTGCAATCGGGGTGTCTGAGAAGCGAAGTGACCATAAAGGGCAGACCTGGAATGCAACCGATGGTAAGAAATGCTGTGCAAACGTCTTCTGTGGTCAATGTCTGTAGTTGAACTACCTCAGCCCATCTCAAATATTGGTGAATGACACCAAACTGATAGTGATGATCCCCAGAACACTCTATGTCTAGTGGCTCGGCTACATCGACATGCAAAGTTTTGAAACCAGAAGCTGGTCGTGGAATGATTTGCAGGGTTTTATTCGACGTGAAATGACCGATTGGTCAGGTGTTCTGGTCATGACCCCAATCTCATGCAAGCTGGCAAAACTACTTGCTCAAACTTAATCCCGTGATCTACTGTCTGATGGAAAAGTACAGTGTCAGGAGGTTTTAAGTTGTATTCCAAATGTTCCCTAACTGTCGAGGACAATCTGAAACGCTTGAAGCGTTTCGTCGTGAGTTGGAGCAACCCAATGAGCCACCTTTGACTTCTACTGTGAATTCTATTGTTTCAACGGGTTTCGTGTGTGCGGACGCTTCATGGGACACATCGCTTTCGGTGCTGTAAATGTCAGTAACGAGTTTAACCGAAGGATCATTAGTCCCAATACTAGTGTCAGCACCGGACTGCAGGACCAGACTGCATTGGCCCGATTCCTGAAATGGTTGTTCTAAAATCTCGAAGTAGTTGGACTCCAGCTCATCGGAGTTATCCAAAGATTGGAATGAAGTCAGATGAGAAAATGAAACGTCTGGTGGAATCGTTTCAGAAGACTGAAGATTATTGTTGAGCTTCGGCGAAGTGCCGGTGTCTTCGATGAATGGTATGAAAACGGTATGCCTAACAGAATCTTCAGGTGGGTTGACACAAACATGTGAATTGCTAGTAACATCGATTGGATCGGACCACCAACGCATGCGACTGCAATCCGACAAAATGCTTTCTGGATCATCAACTGTATCTGAGTCAGAATCGGTACGAACCTCCGCTGCGACGTGTTGTACCACTGGCGCCGGTTTCCCCGTAGCGACCTGAATTGACTCTGAAGAATCAGTGATTGTTGGCAAATCAATTGTGAAATTAACAGTCTGTGTGTTATGCTGACGGTCAATAAGGACGTACTGACCATCAGGTGAACTACCTGTAGGAATCTTTCTTAAACCAGATCGACCAGAAAAGAGTAGAAGCTCCTTCAAATGTATCGTAATCATCGACTGTGATGAGCGCAAAATCATCCTGCAAGTCGTCAGTTATTGCGCAAGTCAACATCGTTTTGGGGGAATCTGACGCGGCACAACCGTTGGTGACAAGGCTACATGGAACCTGTATGATGTCTGCAGTAACTTTTTTGCTAAATGCGCTCACAAGATCAATCTTGAAATTGCCTTTGCAGATCGCGCATCCTTTAAAAGGTACGAAGGCCTAAACTTAGACTTCAGTACAGTTATTCCCGTGCCGCTATCTATCATAGCGGTAACGGATTGTCCAGCGCAAGAAATTTGTATGAGGTTGTTGCTTGGGATTTGGCAAACTGAACCTTTGATCCCGAGATCAGTACCCTCTAAAGGAAAACTGCTAACCACGGAGACGCGATTTGTTTGCTCTGTGAAATTTTTGCCCTGAGAATTATTACCTCCGCGAGAGTCATAGCCCCCTCGAGAGATATCACCCCCTCGAGAGCTAGACTGATTATCACCCGAAGCGGTTTGTTTCTTATAACTAAAATTTGTGTCATAGGATTTGGACTTGCACCAGCTACCCCAGCGTGACCCAGACTTTGTACCTCCACCTCTCCCATTATTACTATGATTATTCTGTCCCTGGACGAACTTAGAATCACTGGGATTGTTTTTCTGCGGTTTGGCCTGAGCCTGGTCAGAACTAGTGTCTGAATTGGATTTGCGAGACAAGTCGAACGCATGATCGGTGTTAGGTGGTGTGTGATTGTCATTATTGCAAAAGTTGCATTTATTGTGGGTCTGATTGAAATCAGTATCACGGTCGGCCGTGTATGCAGCCAAACGATGAAGATTTATCAAACCCTTTAGTTCCTGGAGCTGGACAAAATCCTTCAAGTCAGATGGAACTGTATCTCGCAACCGATCCGCAACTAATACCAAGAACGAATTCTTGTAATTCCTATTCTACTGTCCAAGTAATACTGGAGCGATACCTCCAACCGTGTGGAATACTGCGCGTATGACTCGGACTTATATTTAAACATCTCCTGAAAGATAGCCCTACGTTTGCCCGGAGTGATGTGAAACTCGCGCAAAGAACTTCCTTCAGTTTGTTGTACGTGTCAACCTTATCCTCTGGAAAGCGAGCAAGAAGTAATCGAGCCTTATCAGAAAGACGCTGAGCCAACAGAATATGTTTTACGCCCTCCTGTACGGCCAACAATCTAAAATGCGCTCAAGTTCTGAGAAAAACTGGGTCATCTTGGTAGCATCGTGCGGCAAAGTGCCCATGTTTTTTAGAATCTCATTAGCACGTTTGACCCGTGTCTCGATTCTATCCTACTATCTATCGATTCTATCCTATCCTACCTTGCCGCAGTGTGCTCTGGTATCGGGGTACTGTGAGTACTGTGGCTCACCGTGCCCTGACAAATAGAATATAATCGGCTGTGAGCCGGAACGTGCCGGAACGCAGTTCTGGTACCTCACAGTGAGGCAGAACAGCGTTCCGTTTCCTTGGGCTGCTAGGTAGGCAGAACGGCGTGCCGAATGGTTCCGCCACCTCTCAGAGCAGTAATTTTAAAATCAAAATTTTGAATTGGCTTAGCAAGTTAGCCTGCTTGACAGTGAGCCATCAGGCAAAGGTGTGATGACAGACACTTCATAGGACTGAATTATTATATCGGCCTATCCATAAGTCTGCCTACAAATGTAGGCCTAGGCATACAGTTACAGTTACTTAATTAGCATGATAGGTCTATTTCACATTGAATATTGCTAGCGCTATTAGTGAAGCTTCGGTTCTGGTTCCTCCAACAACCAGGCGGAACGGCGTTCCGGCACCTCGCAGTGACCCAAACCTCCCACCCAACAACCCAACCTCCCACCCAGTCGTACATTAAGCAGTTGCTTCTACCAGCTGCGTCGTTTGAAGGTCGCACGACGATCACTTCCCTTAGCGTCAGCAAAGAAAAAAAAATTATCCGATTCACACGTGTGTTCAACTTTGCCGGTGTCATTCAGTCTCGGTCCAACTGTGACTTGATAGGCTGATACTGAGCAGCGTTTGATAGCACCTGCGCACCATGTAGATAGAACTACTGTGCTGCATATCAGTCTATATAACCGCAGTAACCGATGAAAACTTTAATCCTTTGGAAATTGGGGGTAGCCAACGCCCTCTTTCCTCATAACTTACAACTAAAGTTAAGAAAAAGCCTGATTATCATAATCGCTACAGGAAAGATTAAGCATACAATATTAATAAGAGAAGCGATCGCCCGCAAAATGCTGTTTTGTTAATGAATTTCAGTGCCAGCTTTCACATTAAATGCTCAAAAAAGCACTGCGACTAAGAACTCAAGTTTTATTTCATGCAGAATCGGAGTAACATGGGACAGCCCACGTGCAAGTGGCAGGGGCGACATCCTTCCCCCCCCCAAAAGTCAAAACTGTGCCGGCGCCCCTGGCAAGTAGGTATGTAAAGATCACAAGCGCACGTCGACTGCAGACTGTAGTCCGTTTAGTCCAACGATATCACCAGAATACATACAAAGATCTCTTTGAATGCGATATCACTTCGCTTTTGACTGATCCAAGGTTGTCTAGATACTCCCTCGCGTGCTATAGCGTCGAGCGATGAAAGAGTGGAGTTATTGAAGCTTGAAGTCTTGAAACGCATGCATGAGAAAGACTGGGTATCCGCATGTCGATATATTAAGGTGGAAGGAATTGTTGGAAGAGGGAGGGGAAAGAAAACATGGAAGGAATCGGTAGAGAGCGATATGAAGGAGTGAGGCATGAATAGAGAGATGGCAAAGAATCGAGAGTTGTGGGGGAGTCTCATCGTGGGAAATGTCCAACCTGTGTTGACACGGAAAAGTGGACTAAAACGTAAATGATGGTGATGATGATGAAGTCTATCTGTACCCCACATTTCACAGTATTGAAAAGCCGAACAACATATATTTTTTTTCAAATAGAGTAAAATGGATTATAGAATTTTTCCAGTTCTAAGCGTCCTTAAGTCCATGTGAAAATAAAGCGATAGGCAGATGGACTTTGAGGCAATATATAGAAGCCTAATTCACAAGCTAGTTCATGAAAGATTTACAATAAGATAGTGGTGAAAGGAGGATGAAATAAGAATGACTTTGGTCGAGATTTCAAATAAATATTTTGATGAACAAAACGTTCTTAAATTCAGTTAGACGTTTACTTCCTGTTTACAAACTCGCTCAACTTACAAGCACTGTAGCACTTAACAGTAGCACTATTCTGCAGTCGCGATAAATTGTGTGTGAACCATCGGAGTTACTAAAATACCTGCCAGACAGCATGCAGTGAATTGCGGAGGCGCATGATCTCTAATTGCTTCAAGGTTTTTCGTCAGTCATCAGCACAAGCCTGTGTCGGATATGTCTACAATAGCCTAGGCTAGCATGCTGCAACTGCTGCGGACGTCATTAGTTTTAATTAAGCAGTGACAAGAGGTCTGACACGATTCGGTCCCGTGAAACTTGACTCTCAGACGGTCAGACCAGAAAGAGCATCCGTTTGACACCTCGTCCACTAAAGTAACAGAGATTTACTGCCACAGGCGCTCCCATCAATATGGAGTGGCAGTCAGCGTTTTGGACATCGCAAATTACTAGTCGTAATCTGACCCCAAATGTAATTAGTAATTACGTTACTTACGAAAACTGACTTACGGTGGCAAGTTGCTTACGTCCATAAGCAACTTTGTTCCCTAGGTAGAGGGGGTGGCGTTAGCCATGGCATGGATCAGAGTTTGATGTCAATTAGTTGCAATTAACTAACATCCTAAATCTCTGGCGTGCGTGGCTCGTCTCGCGGGACAAGCCCTTAGACCACAAAGTGCATACGTCGTGCGTGTGCGTGTGTGTGTGATAAGAAGCGAGTGACAAAGAGAGGATAATTGAGGCGGATCAGCACCTCCTTGGCGAGCGTGATGATGAATGCGGGCGGGCGCGCTGAGGCAATGAGCGAGAGGGCGTGGCGTGCAGTGCGACACGCATCTGCACGCTGACTGAGCGGTAGGCCAAACGTCATACTGCAGCATGTACAGCGTCACACACTGTCATACACCGTCATACTGCGGCATGCACCATGTCACATAATGTCGTATGGCAGCATTCTCAGACTGATTTAGATATACCAAGCGAGTCATAAAAAAGATGCCCCTAGCGATATCTTGATATCTTAAACATTAGTATTTTTTGCCCAATTAATATCCAGGGCTTCTACCAGAGATAATACGACACAAACTCTATGGTGCAGTGCCAAACGTTCCTGGCATCCAACCTCTCCAAACCTGGTGGTCCTCAGCCATTCTCTTCATGCTTTCATATGATTTCCTTTTCAGTAATTCATCCATAATTTTGATTCTTTTCCATCCCCTCATCCTTCTACCCTTTATGCCTCCCTCTGGCATTTCTCTCATCAATCGCTTGCCTCTCACTATGTGCCCAATCCAGTTCTTCTTTCTCTGCGCAATCATATCCACAAGTGTTCTTTTCCCCCAACTCTTGCTAACACCTCCTTGTTTATTCCTGTTAAGTTTTCAACTTACGTCGAGACCAAATCTGTCTCCATTAGGTTTTATTGATATTATTGTGGGCCTGCGTTCGCCATCCGATTTTGAAATTAATCAGAGATCCCTTTTCCTATATTCTGACAAAGTCAGCATTCTAATAAAACAAGAAATCCGTAATGTCGGTGGAAACTCACACCAAGAGTGAAACTTTTTTAGTAGCCCTGTATCATTTGTCATACTTCATTTTCTCTAAAGGCAAAAGAAATGGAAGTGTAAGTGTATGCTGCACACTACGAGACAAAATCTACTGAAATGGCTGCAATAGAGACCCAGAACCTTGCGATTTTATTTGTGACTGAATAGTGAAACATTTTTACTTATCCTTTATTGATTTTATTCTATACTCTATTTTCATTAAATGCCAAAATTAGCAGTGTAGGCCCTACATGTACATGTATGCTGTAAGCTAAGAGAAGTGAACAAGTGGCAATAAAAACCCAAAACCTTGGGATTTTTATGTGCATCCCAAGAATGAAACTTTTTGCTAGCCTTTCATCATTTGTCATACTTAATTGTCATTAGATGCAAAAGAAATGGAAGTGCATGCATGCTACAAGAGAGGGTCTAGTGAAAAAGCTGCAATAAAAACCCAGAACATTGGGATATTATTTGCGTCCCAAGAGTGAAACTTGTTACTGTCCTTTAATCATTCGTCATACTTTATTTGCATAAAATGCAAAAAAAATAGCAGCGTAAAATGTCCATCATGTATGTTGCAAGCTACGAGACAGGATCTAGTGAAAAAGCGGGAATAGAAACCCAGAACCATGGGATTTTCTGTGCGTCCCAAGAATAAAACTTTTTGCTAGTTTATAATCATTAGCCTTGTGTAATTTACATTAGATGCCAAAAAAAATGGAAGTACCAAAATATGCTTGGTTCCAGATAGTGTCTAGTGAAAAAGTTGCATTTCAAACCCAGAACCTTGGGATTTTACTTTTGTTCAAAGAGCGAAACTGTTTTACTAGCCTTTTATCATTTACATTGGACAATGCGTTTAGTCCTATAAGCCTGTAATAGCTAGCTACTGCAGGTTTTAAGGCTTTGTCAATTTGTTCACGTCATCATAACAAAACACAGCAGTGGAAGCGTGCACACCACCTCCGACCACCGCAACCACACGCATGCAGGTTTCTATCTACATAAAGTTGAAGTAACTGGTCACACTCACATTATGTATACATAGTGCGAGTTAAAAATAATTAATAGAAATAACGTACTTGCATATATTACAGCGACAGTAAAAATACTCATATATCCGAAGGTAACAATTAAGAGAATATAGAGTAACGCAGTGTAGTTAGAAATACACAAATCCACAAGCAGCCAGTTTTAGTCACTGCAGACAAAAGTCCCTCTCCCAATCCAAAAGCCCCTCCTACCTAGTCGGCAGACAATTGAAGAAGCTAAATGGTTTACCTCCCCAATATTGAAGTTTTAATATTGCCCTCGACCAAGTCAAATCTTGACATCGACAAGAAGCAAGGAGCCGCAGGGTCAAAGTATTCTGACGCTTGACGATAGGCCTATTTACTGTTAAGAAATCCATCTTGCAACAAAACCTTTATCGCTAGATAACTAATTAACTCAAGGCGATTCTTATACCATGCTGATTTTAACCCCTACGATCCTTATGCAGACAACCTTCTTCCACGACATCAAGATCCGACAGGCCACGAGCTTAGCATTACAGGCGCCTACACGGCCTATCCGATCATAGTATACCCATTGAACCGTGACGTCCTAAATACATGAATTCAGTTATTTCAGAGAAGTAGGCCAGGTAACAATAGCCACGGCCACGCAGCGCGATGACCGTGACAATTCCTTTCTCTGTTTAAATAATTTCCTCCGTTCTTCTTCAAAACCACATCTCAACTGCCCCAAGTCATTTCGTATCATTTCTTCTGAGCGACCAGGTCTTGATCGCACTACAGACTGAACGATAGACTGATCAAAAAATCGTTTGCCAATATGCATTGCAGACAATAAAAATAAAGACTCTTCAGAGACATCTAAATCACTTCAAAACCTATTGCTTGAAAGCGATCAAATCTCTTTTTTAAAACTTTGGAATAAAAAGTTCAGTACTAAATTTAGATCTGCAAATTGCATAGATGATTTTTCTGATGATACTTGCATTGCATATAGATTTGCTGATGTGTTTTCTAAAACTTACAGGCCAAAAGAGTCACGAGCAGTTAATGCTGTCAGTAAAGAGGGAATTTTCCTGGAGAGACTTTCCAAGTACCAGGGGCACCTTTGTGCCCCGAGGATGTGGTTAATGTTGAATTCATTGGCAGGGCAATAAGGGAACTTGATAACAGAAAGGCCGCTGGCTATGATTTACTAACCGCGGAGTATTTAAAGTTCTGTCATCCTATTGTGATATTATCTATTAACAAATTGATTTTACTGATATTTAGGTCTAACTATGTCCCAGGCGCGTTTGGGATTGGCGTACGTTCCTTTGCTAAAATCAGATAGTATGAGTTCCACAGCTTGTTCAAGTTCATACAAAGGCATTACGATTATGCCTGTAATATAAAAATTGTTTGAAAAAATTTTGCTTACCATTTTAAGCCCTTATTTGAGCAGTTGTAATTCGCAGTTTGGATTTAAGAAGGGACTTAGCTGTTCGCATGTTCTATACTCAGTAAGGCTGTCCAATATTTCAATATGTTAAACTCCACAGTTAATATTTGTGCATTGGACATTAGTATGGCCTTTGATAAAATAAATCATATCAAACTGTTTATGAAAATGATGGACAGAAATGTACCGCGATACTGTATCTTACTGCCTACTTGTTGGTACAAGGAGTCCACTATTTTTGTATGTTGGGGTAACTGTTTTTCATATTTTGTCAATTTATTAACCGGTGTGCGACAGGGCTCGATCCTGTCGACTAAATTATTTGCCCTGTTTGTAGATGATTTACTAGTACGACTGAAAAGTAGTGGCTTAGATTGTCACCTAAAAGGCGTATGCTTTAACACTATGATGTATGCCGACGATCTTGCATTACTATCTATTTCTATTACTCATTTGCAAGGACTGATCAACATCTGCGATGATATTTTAGGTTCTCAATCCAACCAAATCCGTGTGTCTAAGAATTGGTTCGTGTCATAATGTAAATTACTGTTGCGTTTATCTCAAAAATCGTCCTCTAATTTGGAAGTCAAAAAAAAGACATTTGGGGTTTATGACTGCATCAGAAAAAACGATAAAATGTAGCCTACAATTTTCAAAGCAAATTTTTTTGTTGTTTTAGGGTCTAAAAAAAAAAAAGTTGTTTCCCAGCACAGTCTCATGCTGTCTCTTGTGGATATATTCTGCATGCCAGTTGTATGTTGTATGGCCTTGAATCGCTATTGTCAAAGCGTGAAAGAGGCACTATCGACTTTGTGCACTCAACAATTTTTTCGAAATTTTTAACGTTAAGGAAACCAAAACCATTAACAGTGTCAACTAGTCAGACACTGGATTTGCGGACACTAAATTTTTTGAACAAAATCAATTCTCAGAAAAATTCTCTACAGTGGCATCTCTATAATTGGTTTTGAAAAGAAGATATACTCGAAATAACTTGTAAATACTCCATAGTACAAAAGGACAATGTTTGGGAAATTAAACGCAAAATGTTCAAGTATTTATAAAATGAAATTATGGCTAGCTATGACTTGAAATAAAATTGTTGTTTATCAATTTTTTCTATAATCAATTAAATTTATTTTCTATATATATTATTTTTCTCTTGTTCGTCCGTATTTCGCTGTGAATTGTGCCTGCGTATGTATCTCTCATCTATTTGACGAATTAAACACTTGAATACAATGAAGCCTATATACAAGAAAAGTTTTGATGCTTGTCATCTAGTCAGTGCTTGTCAGCTAATCAGTGCTCGTCAGCAAATTTGTTGCGACCAGCTGAAAGATCTAAATCTGCTTTAAAATTAAAAAAGGCTTAAAAATTATGAAGCTAGCAGAATCAAATCTTAAAGTACTTAAGTAGGCCTACTTAAGTACAACTTCAATACCATTACTTAGGTACTTTAGATACTTTCTGAAGCATTGTTTAATCGATCGATTCTTGTAGCAAGCCAAGTCAACCCCTTTCAATTTGGCTTTCTGTTTCACCTTTGTCATCGTCGTAGTCTGTGGGCTTAATAATCACCCTTTAGGACCGTAATGAGATTGTGCGGAGGATGAAGTCGCAGACCTAAGCAGCTGCCACTACCACCTGAGCGTGAGTCCGTCTCCATCCACACAGACCAAGGGGCTCATTTACGTAGATATCTTATGACAATCTTAGTCGTAAGATTGTCTTAAGAGAATCTTTGGCAAATCTTAT
>JAQIWG010004386.1:0-16112 GCA_034695025.1 Chamaedrilus cognettii | reverse complement strand
GCTAGCGACACTTGTGTGTTTAACAGCCTTGCTGAAGGACCTGTAACGCCATGGTTTCATAGTTGCCGGCGCGGGGAGTTGAACCCAGGTCCTCTGGAGCCTCAGTCCGATGCCTTAACCACTACACCACAGCGCCTCACTTTATTGCTCTCTTGACATAATTACAATATATAATTTTAAAAGATAATACATGCGCTAATTGAGAATGAACAGTTTTGACGTGTTCTATGCTTCCAGACGATGGTCGTGCATGAGCGAGATCTCCTGCTCTCACATCCTCTCTGTCAAAATCTCCTCTCTCAGAAATGGTCTGTGTCAAAATGGATCCATATATGGTTTTTGGTTCATATTGTTTGCTTCATATGACTCACATGATATGATTCTTTGGTAATCATATCAATATATAGATATTTAGATAATCAAGACAAAGCACGAAAATTGACGCAGTGGCGCATGCAGTTTTTAAAGGCTGAACAGTCGCACTTTGCACTACGCCTGTTTTTGTGAAGCAGGTTAAGCAATTGCGCCTATTTCAAATGAGCAGACGTCATGTTACGCATCTAAATTGACGTAGTGGCGTAGGTCTACTTTTAAAGGCTGAACACTACGCCTGTTTTAAATGAAGCAGGTTTAGCACTACGCAGGTTTTATCAGGTCCAAACTTAACCCTGGTGATAGTCTTTGTTGCTGCTCAAAGTTCTTAAGCCCCAGACGTGCCGTGGGTGCGTGACAGGGTTCGGTTTGGTCGGACGCTCTTCTACCTAAACCTGCTGTCCTACCTCGGCTACCTCTCCTGTCTGACGATGTTCGCGTTCAGCGAGCGCCCCGACCTGCTGCACCACGAGAACGGCTGCGCGCTCTGGCTCAACGACTCGCAGCGCGCGCTCAAGTGGAGCAGCGACGATAACGAGCGCAAAATACTCGACAATATACGCAGGGTAGGCTGCGATCAAGTGAGGAGATTTGGAGAGTTTTGAGTATCCTAAGAAGGAAATATAGAGAGAATGCAGTATGCTGATACGGAGATGTGGAGAGCAAGGAGTATTGCTTTTATAGTTAATTATATTTCTCTCACATACGATTCAAGCCAACAAATTTTTTTGTGCCGTTGAATTTTGGCCGATACCCAATCGTGTTTTGCTTGCGCTGCAGGCCACACCTGCTCCGAAGCCTGCCGACGCCTCTGATTACAACTTTCACCCCTACGTCATTCTTCTCTACTTCTTTGTCGCTCTCTTCTTCCTTCGCGATATCACCAAGATGATCAGCCAGGTACTGTCACCGAGGATAGAAACCAAATTATTATTCCATTTCAATTCGACTGAATTCAATTTATTTATTTTCTGT
Source organism: Chamaedrilus cognettii (assembly GCA_034695025.1). Classification (NCBI taxonomy): domain Eukaryota; kingdom Metazoa; phylum Annelida; class Clitellata; order Enchytraeida; family Enchytraeidae; genus Chamaedrilus; species Chamaedrilus cognettii. The sequence goes on along the minus strand of JAQIWG010004386.1, from coordinate 14,765 downwards.
TATTTTGTGTATATCAGTTGAGTTCACCATATATACACTGAGGTTATTCTATACAGCGAGGCGCTGTGATGTAGTAGTTCAGGCGCCGGACGTTGAGTCCAGAGGAACACGGTTCAAGTTTCCTTGCCGGCAACTATGAAACCATAGCGTTACAGGCCCTTCAGCAAGGCTGTTAAACACATAAGTGTCGCTAGCCCCGTGCCAGATAATTATTTATTTGGTTGGCGTCAGGAAGGGCATCCGGCCATAAAAACTCAGCTCCTGCAGTCCTCACAAGGGCGCATATGTCTAAACCTGTGTGAAAACATGGACATTAACAGAATAGACAAAAAAAGGGTAGTTAGGTTAGGTTTTATGATGTTAGCTCCGAAATCTTGATTACCTATTGCGCTTTTTGTTAGTCAACTTATCGGCGCCGCGATACACTAAGGTGTGTGATTGGTTGATGCGTTAGCACGCTCTTGATCTCAGCACGTGTTCATGCAGTCTAGCATTAGTCTTCATGTCGGGTTGTTGTGGATCGCAGACTCCAGTATTTCTTCAACGATCACAATATTATAGATTATTGGATGGTCACAGAGACTCAAATATTTCTTCAACATCTACAACACAATGGATTGTTGTATGGTTGCAGAGACTCAAGTACTTCTTCAACATCTACAACATCATCGTCTGGATCCTGATGATCTCCACCCTAGTCTTCATCATTCTCAAGTACAATGAGACCTCGTGCCTCTTGCACTGGCGCGCAGGCTGGATCGCGATGTTCCTCGCCTGCATCAACCTCATCATGTATCTCAGGCGGTAAGCAGATCTACCGCCCAACTTGTATCTACGGCGGTAGGCAGATCTATTGTCTAATCCCTTTCTCATTCACTATTTTCTGCTCTTTCGGGGCAAGTCAAAAGAACTAAGACGCCACGGAACAACTCTGCCCTTCATCCCTTCGGATTCGGTAAATGAACTGCTGAGGCAGTCCAGCGATCTTTGGGGGAACTGATCGGGGTTTGTCTTTGAGTGTCGCTAAGCTGGCTTCAACAACACAAGACAACATCAATCGTCGTCTGGCACTACAATGATCCTCGTGTGTCACTTCGCCGGTAAATAACAAGAAAACAAACAAACTTTTGTCTTCAATGGTGGAAGAAGAAGACCTAAGGCCTGCGCCGTTATTGTCATCAGTTTGGGGGAAGGGGTATTAGATGTTAAAGGATCGTGTGTAGTAACAGACTATAGCAGGTGGGGTTCATTGTAAGGGAGCCGCCACAGGCCTGGTACTCGGCGTGTGTCTCAGGTGCTAGGCAAATCTAGTGCTGAACCTTTCAGATCTGTTAGCAATTAGAACTGTTAGCAACTCCAACCCGAAGACCTACTGTGTTCAATTTCAGAACTGTTGACAATTAGAACTGTTAATAATTAGAGCTGTTAACAATTAGAACTGTTAACAATTAGAACTGTTAACAATTAAAACTGTTAACAATTAGAACTATTAACAATTAGAACTGTTAACAGTTAGAACTGTTAACAGTTAGAACTGTTAACATTTAGAACTGTTAACAATTAGAACTGTTAACGCCAACCCTAAGATCTTCTGGGTAGCACTGCACGCAATGGCCTCCCAAACAGAACATCAAACTGAAGTAAACGCTTTCAGTCCACAGTTCTCTCAACAGACCCAAAGGCCAAACTTCACAAGAGCTCCATGGATATCCGGAGAGACTCAATGAATGTGGCAAACGGGATGGCAAATCTCGGAGATAGGGTGATAGTGGCATCTCTAGCCCCCGGGCCACTAGAATCACCTGAACAGATTTCTGGCTCATTCGTTTCATAGTGCCGAAATAAATTAATTTGCTACTATGCCTTTTGAGACTATTTATTCAATATCTATTTTATAATTTTAATTTTAATTTTCTGATCATAATATTAGTCAGTTATTCATTTTTACATATCTGCCTATTGTGAAATTTCTGCAAGAAAATTATGGTAGTTTCGGTAACATAATAATTAAGCTGTGGTATTTGCAGGATCGACTTTCTCGGAATCTACGTCATAATGTTTGTAACCGTACTCAGCAGTTTGCTGAAAGTAAGTCGTTCAACACAGTTTCTCAGTTTTATCTAAGCTGCAAATGCATGCATGCATGCAAATGCAATTTTCTGTTTTTTTCTATATTATTGAAGGTTACTATGTGCAGTCTATCTTCAGAAAAAAGTTAACACATTACATCAGTTTGACACTTTTGAAGGTGATCAAAATCCTTCAAAAAAAAATTAATTAGCCTATAGGCCGATCTATCCACTGAGGAAACTGTCATGCTATATATTTTGAGCATGTCAAATTGAAGCATACTGTAGTGCATGTATGGTTTTAAGTGCATTGCGCATCACATGTCGTTAATTATCTGTGTTATTGAGTACTTTGATTGATTGCCCTCGATGGTAAATAAAAGATTGAAGTATTATGTCGACAGGTGGTGCTGGTGTTCCTAATGTTCAGCTTTGCTTTCGGCGGCTGCTTCTTCATCCTCATGCAACACATTGTGAGTAATTTTTTGGAAGAATATTTAATATCTACAACAAACATCAATTAATGTGAAAATTTATGGAGGTATTTTAATACAAAGTATTAAAGTAGAATTTAAAATACAGCTTTAGTATAGTGATACATAAAAAAATGATTTAAAATGCGATTCAAAATTTGATGTATTTTATTTACAATACTTTAGAAAATAGATAACACTGAATTTTCCTTCAAAGATGATAGATCATAAATGTGTAAATTGTAACCATCGTCACAGACAACAGTTCGGTGCTATGAAATATAAATAAGTTTTTCTTACAAATAAGTTAAACTACAAGTTTTAAACTCAGCTTGTTATATATAGTGAAAATTTAGCGAAATGAATGAAATAATTGCTACGTTTATCGTCTATTAATTACTGATCCTGGACAGCTGCTTGTTTGGTGGATTCTGTTGATGCTGCGCTGCTAACAGTACTTATGACCTACCTGTATGGATTAGTATGCTGATGTTTTTCTCCCTTGCAGCAAGTATTTGTTGATTCGCGTGTGCTGCACTGTGCAGCAAGTGTTTGCTGACTTTGGGACGCTGATGCTTAACGTTGTGGTGATGACGCTTGGAGAGATTGAGTACGTCGATCTATTCATGAAGTCTGACCTCGAGCCCTTCACCATCGACATCCGCATCCAGCTCCTCATCTTTCTCTTCCTCATGCCCATCGTCCTCATGAACCTCATGGTTCGTACAGCTTCTATTACTCTCAATACTCTTCTAATTTTACTCACTGTTCGTACTACTCTTCCTCATGCCCATCCAGGGTCCCATCCATCATGGTTCGTACACTTACTAGTACTCTAGCTAATCTTCTACTGTTTCAACTCTTATACTCAGTACTCATCTACTCATTCTTACTCTCTGCTCTTTTACTCTGCGTTCATCTAATCCTTCTACTCTTTCTACTCTTCCTCATGCCCATCGTGCTGATTATCGTACAGTCAGTATATTTCTATTTTGCTGCTGCGGCTGCGCTGCAAGCGACCGGCGCTGCGCTGCAGCATGGTTAAAGGTGAACAAGCTCAGCTTAGTGGAACATTGTTGTCAAACTGAATGATGAAGTGAATTCTATTCTCGGCTCTTCGCTCTCACTAGTCCCTTTGCATTACTCCATTCTACTCTCTACACTCCTGATTTGTTACTGTCATTTTTCTTTGCTTTTCTGCTCTTGTTTTTGTTCACACTATCTGATAAACTATTATAGTTTGTCAGATAGCGTGAACAAGAACAAGAGCAAAAATGCAAAGAAAAACGGCAGTAACAAATCAGGAGTGTAGCGATTAACATTGAATAATGCAAAGGGAGTAGTAATACCTTACGCAAATTCATGGGCCATCTAAGTCCCATAGGGTACCCCATTCAAATCAAGGCGTGAACTCATGACATTCATTCTTGAACATTCTTTGGCTTTACGGACACTCGCTGTAGCTGTAATGAGTTGTTGAGTAGACTGTCACTTGACGTTGACTCATTGAGGCCCAGTTGCTCAATCGAGAGTTATTTTGTTTTAAATAATCATAGAACAAAAATGACGTCACGATCCAATCAGATCTCGCAAATTAGATCCAGGATTGTTTGAATAACACGCCAATATTTGGGAGTTATTCAAATAATCCTGGATCGTTCAACTATGGTTCAAATGACTCTCTATTGAACAACTCGGCCTTAATGACATCATTGTATCAGACATTCGCAGCCAGCGGAGCATGACAAGGATAACATTCTTGATTGCAGATCGGTGTTGCCGTGGGGGACATTGAGAAGATCCAGCACAACGCCTACTTGAAGCGGATTGGCCTGCAGGTCTGAGATTTTTGGTAATAATCTGGGTTAAGTTTAGCAGGAATACTAGGCCATAAAATAGTGGCTAGATGCTAACATCTACGACTTATTTGAAATGGTTAGCAAGCGCATTAAGCGTGAAACTTGGCTATTATGGCAGTAATCCATAAAGCATTGGTGTAATGTAATTGTAATTGTAATGTTAATGAAAATTCATTGCAAATAATTGTTAAAAAAATTCTTTCAGTTGTTTTGTTTAAATGTCAGCTTCTGCTATGGCATGGAGCAACAACCTTCTCTTGTCTTGCTACAGTGTGACTGGATGCACGGCATGCAGATTATATCAAAGTTTTCTGTTTGCCAATTGGTCGGTTTTTGATTCATATTCAATTTTGACTGCATGTTTTGTTTTTATGTTTTGTTGTACGTTTTGATATGCCAGGTTTCTGCTTTTCTCCAAATTGACATGATGCACAGTAATCATCAAATATTAAATATCAGTAAAACGATAACACGAAAAAGTTTCCTTTTCGGTTTCAGGTTGACCTGATGTATAACATAGAAAACAACATGCCAAAGTTTGTTCAACGCCGGGTTCACGTCAAGCGGGCCACCGTCAAACCCAACGAAGCAACTCACTCCATCTGGAAAAATGTTTGCATAACTTTATTACTATGTGACGTTACCTTCAATACCTTGTAATTGGAAGAAATTTATAAGGGTCTGAGTTCTCAATTTTTCTTCTTTGATGCATGACTCTAACTTTACAGAGCTTTACAACTTAAATGATTCCCCTGCCTCAACAACTGTTACCAAGAAATATCCTGTCATATCTGTGATTTTTTTCTGAGTTCAACAATATAACTTCTAGAAATTTATCCGTGTAATCATTAACACGCTTTATTGTAATTAAGTTTTGATGAAACTAAAAAAAATTGGCATTTTTTTGTTATTAATCACAGAAATTTACATTTTTTTAAAAGGCACTTGAAATTTTACGGAGTCAGAGCGATGAATTTTTGTATCAATATTTTTGAAGCGCAGTGTACTTTGTAGATGACTTGTTTTTATTCGTGCGCGCTGTAGATATCATCGTTCCTGTTTGGGAGTTCTCGCAAGGTTCAGTTCATTGAGGCTGAGAGCAAGGACAAGGTCACGATGAGACTCGAGGCGCTCACAGAGAAACTGCGCGTACAGCAGCTGAGGTACGGCCTGCTCAGTAACCCCTACCGACTGGGGTAAATGGATAATAGGCCTGCAGCCCAGTGCTCCTCGAGCGGGCAGTAAAAGCAACTAATGTAATGAGGGGTATAGTGGTAACTAATATAATTAGGGGGTAGAGATTTTTTGCTTAGCCCCGAGGCACTGAACCGGACTGGAATGGTTTTCTTACTACACACGTTGCTTTAACTCCCAAAACCATCACTGCCTTCCAAGTGATCCCCCACATGTCAGGTTCTTGGCATCCAATGAAATTTTTTCACAAATTTAATTGAATCGAGCTTGTAATTTGTTTCTCAGTATATACCAAGGTTCAAATGGCTCTTGTTGCGTAATCAATGCATAAAGTAGTCAAGTGATTCTATTTAATAATTATTAATTTTACAAGAGGATGAAGGATTCTTATATGCTCTCTTTTCGCTTGTGAATCAACTTAACCAAGAGCGCTTTTTGATTTCTGTATCTGATCTGTGCTCTTAGCTCCTTGTCTTCATATCTTTGTATCAATTCTTCTCTAGCAGATTATACATCATCTCCTATTATAAATGTGATAAGTGGATTATATAAACGAATGACTTTTTAGTAGTACTTTGATGTACAGAGTGAGTCAAAAATAAATAATCCCCTAGCGATTTCGCGATAACTCAGTCAAAATTCAAAATATTGATTTCATATTTTTAAGGTTTTGAGAGGTTTTTTTTTGCACCAAGACTGCCAAATTTCATGCCAAAAAAATTTTTAGTTTAAAAGTTATGATTGTTTTAGAAAAAAGTTTAGAAAATCAAGTTATCTGATGCTCTAAAGCTCGCATTTGCCTGGTTATTTTGCCTGTAGAATGTTATTTTGCCTGTAACCTGTTTCAGCGTGCAGAGCAATAGAATAGAAGAGTAAGAATAGTATTAAGTAAGAATAGACTACTCGAAGTGTCTTCCTCAACAAACCTTGTCCTCAAAACGTTTTCAGTCTCATTTTTCTCCTGCACAAGATTGGTCATTTTAGACGTGCCCAACTTGCCGCGTTAACGAAATCATGCTTCCAGCGCTTGGGCCGCAGTGAGGTGCAGCACGTGAACATGTCATACTGGACCATCGATATCTCAGGCACATGACGTCATGAATATGCATTCTAGCACGAGTACAAGGATTAGTTAACATGAAATTCAGGACAAAAAACATTTTTATGAGCTTAATTTTACTGCATAAATTTTTTTTTACTTAATTACGCTCGTTAAATTGATTTATTTAACTTTTTGCGCAAACACTCGTAACTTTTGAACGAAAATATATTTCCAAATGAAATTTGGTGGTCTTGTTGCAAATTATCTCAGCTGCAATCCTTGCATACATGAAACAAAAATATAAATTTTTGACTGAGTTATCGCGATATTTCTAGGGGATTATTTTTTTGGGACTCACTCTGTATATGATAAATATATATGTAATATGTATATGTATACTTTAATTGGTATTTGTTTTCTTGCAGCATGAAGCAATTGATGACCAACGTACAGCAACAATCTACTCTTCTCCAGGAAATTGCTGCAAAACTCAACGTAAACATTGCTGCCACCGGGGGCGGGGGCGGGGGGTGTCGGGGGCGACTCAGCCGCCGAGGGGGAGAGAACACCCCCTTGAGCGCTCCCACAGCGGGTGAGGAACAAGGCCGGGGGAGGCCCCGCAGGATACCACCGTATTGTCTTCCGTCGTGACACGGGGACCCATCCAGCTGTTTAATCCAGACGTCATCGGGCGCGGTTTTCGTGCGAGAGATCTCCCCGCGTTGTTTTCGAGCCGTACCGTTTTCGCCCCCGGTCCCCGAGAGACGGTAGCGGCTGCGTCTTTTCGCGGTCGCTCCGAGATTATTATCAACAACCGGATCCGGGGTGATGTTGATTGCACCGTACGTGGTAAGTGGGGATTTAGGCCGAATTAACCCGGTTGTGGTGATGGGTTCGGGGGACGTGCAGCGGCCGGGGTAGGGGAGGGCGGGATAGGCTGGGACGGCGCGGTCGGCCAGCGCGATGGGGCCATCGGCGGCGTTCTGTCGCGATATCGTGCCCCGCCGTAACATGTGGGCCATGCCGCAAGTTGTTAGCTATACAGCCGCGTTCTGTGACCTAAAGCCGTCTGGAAACATTGTAGTTTATCTGTACAATGCTACGACGTGTGATTACACGATAACGCAAGATTAACTCGTGGAGTTCGAACAGTAGCTCACGCAATGAGCTAATTGCCCAAGCGAACTCATTGAATGCGCTATACGAGAAGTTCGCACGCGTATTGTTGCAGTATCGTTGTATTGGCTGCTGGCATTAAGCCTTCAGTATTATGCCCAGAGCCCCAGAATAGTAGGCTAACCAATCACTATTCGCGAGTCAAAGTACAATCATTCGGAGAATAATCAAAGTAGAGCTTTAGCAGACCCGACAACTACGCGGAAGACAAATGCTAACTGGTCGTGATTTGTGAACCTTATCTTCAATTCAATTTCCTTCCATACTTCAGTTTCCTACTCGCACATACTGTACGTACCGTAGGTGTGGGCTACATTGTATATACACAGTCTGATATCTCCCGTCTGACTCAGCGTCTGCGCGTATTCGCGAAATGCAACTGCTCGCCTAGATACTCCCGATTGCCCGCGCGCCGTGCACGCTGCGCACTGACTGTAGTCTACACACAAGTCAGCGGTTAAATACCTATGTCATGTACACGTAGGCCTGCATATGCTGTACATTGTATCTACAGTACATATATTTATATATGTTTGATATTGTAGTATGTAGTATATATAGTATGTAGGTATATATATGATATATTTGATTTGATTTTGTATCAAACACAAACAGCGCGTAAAAAGTACAAATCATGCGATACGCGAAAAAGGTTAAAACCGCAGGTCCGCAAGGGACGCCATATATGGCACCTACAAGGAAATCGGCGTAGAAATCGACAGAGCGGCCAAGAGATGAAAACATCGTAAAACTGATAGCACAGTTGCTGAGCGAAAAAATCAAATCAACATTCTACCACAAACGGAATTATTTAATTAATAATATTATTACCAACCACATAATTAACAATTTTATTTAATCGACACAAAACGCATTAATTATTCATAAACGTTTAATGTGCAGAATGCAAAGACTGACTAAAATTTACATATAGGCCACAGTGTAATGTAGACCTATCCTACCTACAAGCATGCGCTTGTGGCAGTTCGTCAAGCCGCGTACCTACTAGGCTCAACGAGGTCCGGATTCGCACGTGTGTACACATTGAAATAATTTTTCCGGCGACTCATGTGCGATATTCCCTCTTCTTCTTTAAATCCAGGCTTAAAACTTCGTTTTCAAATCCGTGTTCTGCACGTAGTCTGCTGCACTTCTCCCGCACCTACGATTCAAGCAAATGATGTTTTTCCATCTCCGTTTGCATGACATATTTTTGGTGCGTTAAAAGTGCAATATACATACATACATACATACATACATACATACATTCATGTAGCCCACATGGATCACGCTTATTATGAAGCGCGGCTTTGGTTATATAGGCCCCTAGAGGTTCTAAAACTCACAACAAATCGAGGCAAGAGATAGGGCAACGCACAGAACTGAGTTTGAAGGGACTCGTCGGATGTAGAATCTGTGCAAGCACCATTCCTAACATCCGTCCAGTGTTTATCTTAAGTTAATTTTAACCCTCCACAGAATGGGGAAAACGAAAAAATTGCATATCTGCAGCCGAGAGTTCCTCCTCGGGTAGTCCTGAAAGGCGACTAAAAAACGACTGGTGTTTCTTTGAGTTGTATTAAGCAAACAGTCCTTACTATTACACAATGAACTCAAATCTCTAAAACTACCATCATCATTTTCATTTCAAAGCCGCAGTCAGCCCTGCAGTTTCCTATACACAGGGCGTGTAAAGTAGGCAAGCGTTCGGCTCAGCACAATCTTGCTGGTCAACGAAAAAGTGAAAATACATTCAGCGTGAGATAGGGATGATTGTTATGAAATCGGTGTATGAACTCAACCGCGCAGGCTGTATTTTCGCCTGTCTGTTGACCAGCAAGATTTTGCCGAGACAAGCGCTTACCTACTTTACAAGCACTAGTATTCTTCAAGGAGTCATCGTCCATAAATGTTTCGAACTATCGTATCCATTCTCTCCTTAATTCACCGGCGATAATGATTTTTCAACGCTTTTCCGCTGACCGTTATTAGATTCGGGGGGGAACCTGGAACGCCGCACGCAAATTAGCCACTGCATTGAGTACGCAGTAGGCCTATAGAAGCATTTTGCGCGTAGCCCTTAACGAGGCTGGCATCGGCCAAATTGAGGCGGAGCACCTTCATTTTCAGATTAGGGAGATCGATGAAAATTCTGGCCGACGTGCCCATGATCTGAAAAAAGGTGGGGGTGCGACGAGGTTAGGGGGGGAGGGGGGGTGCAGATTATGATTTTTTCTCTCGGATTGAACTCACAACGAATGACTGACTTTTAATAATAAACTTGGATAAGTTGAGCAGCTGAAGTGAGCGGATTGAATATGTCATAAAAGATTGGAGGGCTTAAAACCTCAAAACTCGACCCCTGGATACTTCTTCTTTGGCGATGAAGAATTGAAATTGGAATGAGGGGGTTGGATCAACTTCACTACGCAGTGGCGTAGCCATACGTTTTTTGCTACCGGAGCAAATTTTACATCAATTTTTTTTTGGGCCACAGGGGCATGCCGATTTTTTTTTGCAGAAGCGGTGTTCAAAAATGGTTAGAATGCCGGGCAAATAGGCGCGTAGCGCACGAAATTTTTTCAAAATTGTAATTACTGCAGTCTCCATATCGACGCTATAGGCAAGTGCATGTAGCTGCCGTGATCTACCCCCCTTCTCCATATAAAAAACTCAACGAATTTAGACAAATTGGAAGCGTCATTGAAGTCAGCTCGATCGGAGCAACTGCTCCAATTGCTCCTATATAGCTACGCCACTGCGTCAATTCAAGCGCACGGTGTTACGATTGAGTTTGAGTTGAGTTAGCGTCTTGCAAGTTAGATTCACATTCATATTCACATTCTGAATAACATTATAATGTCAGAACAGACAGACAATAGCAAACATGTGAATATGAATGTGACTCTAACTTGTAAGACGCTAACTCAACTATAACTCAATCGCAACACCGCGGACTTGAAATGACCCACTGTCACTACGACCAATCGACGAACGAATTCCAATTCCGCTGCATTAGGAAAATTGACGAGCAACGCGAACTGACGGCCAAGTCGCTGCCGATCAGAAGTTTTAGCTTACTGTGATAATGATTACTGTTGTGCGCTGAACTAACGCCCACTGAAAATGACTAAAAGGTCCTTTAGAAAAGCTTAAGCTGTTTGGTGTGATCGAAAATTGGATTAGGACAACCCACAATTTTTATAGAAAATAATTTAAAATCATAGACAAGATAAAACATAGATAATTTTAAATCAAAACACCTACATTGTACATGCAATTTATACATCCAAGGTTGTCTGTATGTGCTGATGGCTTACTGGAGTGCGTTCTGGTGGAGCTTCTCTCAGTACATGTACTTGTAGGTTTGTATTTTAGACAACTCGCTTTACTTAGGGGCCTATAGTAGCTGGCACTAGCTGCAAATGTTTTATCTCTTGTGTCTGAAATGAAAACATTTTTGACTTACATTGATTTACTTTTTAAAAAGTAGCAGAACGTACAAAATGTATAATGCAACTTCCTCGGTCGTTATTTCTGAGACGTCGCTAGCGCTGGTGTCACCCAGTACGGTGACCACATTGTGTCACCCCCTCCAAACCTTCCCTGGTGATATAGCATGGGTACCATTAGTCCAATGTTCCTTCCAAGCTGCGCGGCTGCGCGGCCGCGCACAGATTTCAGAGGTGCCGCGCAGAGAAAATTGACTGCCGCGCAGAGAAATAGAAACTGGCCTTGATGAAAAAGATTCTGTAAGGTTGTTTCTAAAATGGAGAATTATGATAATAAACCAGAAAGACCGCACAGGAATGATATGACTTTAAAAAGTGCGCACAGGATTTTCTCTCCGCATACACACTTTGAAAATTAGAGGGAACATTGATCGCGGGCCAAACCAATTACGAACGGTCAACAATTAATTGACAGGGTCATAACCCTATCATATCTAATCACAATAATTAACAATTATTACCAATAATTCTAATCATACTTTGGTTTTTGCTAAAAAAGGTCCTTCCTTCTGCCGCTTAGTCAGCTAGTGTTGTGCGCGATCTAAGTGTTGGATATCTATGGCGCTGACATCGGGTTTCAAAGACGTTCTTAACGACGTCTACAACGTCATGTTTTGGGCCGTTCTTAACAACAGTCATGATCCATTTTCCTATTCTAAAAATTGACATCACGGCAATATGCTTGATGATTGGGCCTAATGTTCGCGCGCGCCCCTAGCGACCCCACTGCCTCCTGCATAATATTTGAATAGGTATTATCATGTTTTGGCCTCATCAATTTCTCATCAATTGGTATCATCAACATAATTGTAGCCAATGTATTTCTTTGGCCTGCTTTGTCAACATGCTTTAGGCCTAAAATGTGTTCGATAACGCGCGAAAATTCATTACTGTACCACTCAACTTTGTCTAGCCGTAATTGGTCGGTTTGCAGATATGATATTGCAGGCACTCAGTATAGCAGGAGAACAACAAACTGCTTGCATTTGAAATAAAACATGATTTGGTTTCGGTGTTATTTTAGAATAAAGAAAAATGCACCCGTATACTGTTGAGATCCACAAGTCTTGTGTCCGGGAGACCTGTGTCTACGAGACTGAGTCCACACGTTCACTGATATATCATCCTCTACGCAACACAACCTCTCTAGTCTCTTCTCTAGCCAACTGCGTGCTGCCGTCATCATCGATAACAACAGCTTATCATCATTGAAGTAACGAAGGAAAACAAGTCTCTGATATATAAATTACGGTGAATTCCGACTAAACAGTCCGCGTCACTGCCCACATTCTCTCTTTATCATTAGCAGCCTGCCTGCCCGCCGAGTCACCCTTCGGTGGCTGTCAGTGCCAGTATATAGCAAGGAATAGGGGGCGCGCGCGGGGCCGGGGTAGTGAGGGGCATTGGCCCGCAATCCAGGGGATGCCGAAAATGTCAAACTGGGCGCCAAAAATGGATGCTTAAAAATGAAAAATGTTAAATATGATATTTGCGTGTTAATGCCCCGGCGTTCTCCCTCACTCGTAAGTTCATATACGATGAAAAAAACGGGTGGGGGGAGGGGGGTTGGGGAGGGAGGGATACGCTCAAAGCTTCGTGACGCCCCTCCACCCACCCCGGCTCATGAGTTGTTGAATCCATCAATATTACAATTTGAAAAGCAGCGACGAATGCACACTTCTATGAGGGTCAGGGGGGGGGGCGATTGCTCTCTTTTTCCACAGAATGAGGAGTAAATTCAGAAAAATCCTCATAACTATCATCGTTAGGGGTAACAGAAAAATAAATTCAAGGGGGCTCACTTGCCCCATCACCCCCCCTCTCTTCCCCCCAATCAGTGGCTCTGCCACTGACGGCGTGCGCCAAGTTGCAACTAGCCCGCGGGCGCCAAATACCCTGGCCACGCCTAGCAAGCCGTCCAGCGGTGGAGTGTCCGGGAGACGATGACTCGATGATTCTCGAGATACTAACGCGCAGAGTTCTTGTTCAATACAGTCCTCGTCCAAGGAGAGATTTCCGGTGACCGACTGGAGGGCTGGGTCGGGCGTTTGGCGGGCAGAAAATAGTTGGGGGATGGGCAGCTATAGATTTATGAACATTTGTAGGCGTGCTTTAGAAGTTGTCTGTAAACATTTCGGTGAGACGCATTAGCATAGAGAATTTTGGATTTGAACTTACTATCCCACGCGTCTCGAACACAGGTAGCCTATAGCCTGGATAACTGTAAAAGATTTCCGATAGGCTCTTCTAATGTGTGATCGAAAGGGTCGTCAAAATTATCTAAAGTATCTTGTTAAGGTTCTTGGCCTCAAGGTAGTTTAGTAGCAGAGGCTATCACAGTCCAATTTATGCTGTGGCTTCGGAGCCAAGCAAAGTACCCGTTCGTTAATCGCCTTTGACGACACGACCGGCTGCGAAGGGAGCTCTGGGCTGCAAACCATGCATTAGCAAAAATGTGCGCGAAATGGGTGTATCGATTTAGGGTCAATGCGCCCAATGAAATTCGAATCTGAGCCAATCAACCTCTTTTTCGCTGGATCAAAGGATGAAATTTTCCCTGGAACATGCATCGTCTCGTACTGCATGGTATTCAGCGCTCCGTGGTATTCAGTCCAGGACCTCCAAACCACCGGGCGCCGGGACGGGAGGGACACTATTTGACAGTGGAAACCCCGCAGGCGGAAGAACCCGATATCCGGCGACGGCAGTACTTTGCCTGAAGCGCGGATAAATAGTTGAATCGGTGGTGAGTCGGCTGGTGTCCGGCGTCTGGCTGCGGCCTGCGCTGGCCACGAACGAGTTAGGGAGAGAGGACCATATAGGAAGAAGAGATGGGCATAGGAGGGGAAAAGAGCCATACGAGGGAGAGGGGTCCATAAGAGAGGAAGAGGGTCATTGGAGAGAGAGAGGGCCATGGGAGGGGAAGAGGATCATTGGAGTGAGAGAGAGCCATAGGACGGGAAGAGGGCCATAGGGGGGGGGGATGAGGGGGGGAAGCTAGACGACCATAGGAGGGGAAGATGGCCATAAGAGGGGAAGAGCACCATATGAGGGAGAGGGGGCCATAGGATGCGGGATGCGTTCTCGCCAAAACATGTGCAGCTTCTATCATTGACGGTTAATTTACTTAATTGATTCCAGAAGAATTTAATTACATTAAATTTCGACTTCTAGATTAATGAATATCGAGTGATCGCCCATCTCAGATCCCCTCTGACCCGGCAGTCCCGAGCCAGGACGCGGCGAGACGAAATTATTCCGTCGCTGCTTATTCGTTTATTGATGAAGGCACTCCATTCCGCTACTGCGCGGCACGCAGCGGCATGCTGCCGGGGCGCCCTGCTGGCTCCGAGAGTGTTTGATTTGACGTGGGCACTGAGAGGACTTCTCGTGTCGATTGCATGCGTCAGATTCCTTGTATCGGGGGGGGGGGGGGGGGG
>JAQIWG010004385.1:0-16115 GCA_034695025.1 Chamaedrilus cognettii | reverse complement strand
CATGTTAGACTAGACTCGTATCCAGCAACATTAATATACTTTAATGACGCTGTGCAGGAGTGCAGTTCAGGCGGAGATCTCGTTCTACTACTAGAGTGGACAGCGCTGATCGATTTCGCAGACTCCCGCCACCCGTCACCCGCTACTCAGAGAGTGACGGGAACGTAGTGCGCCCGCTGCAGGTCTCAGATTGAATCATTCAACTAGAGCGGACCTCTCACCACGTTTAACATGGCATGGAGCGCTATCTGTATCAGAGGAGTTTTGTCGACGGCAGTGGTCTTTCTGCAACTTCTGCAACCAGGTACATGTAGGCCCCCTATTAATTCAATTCGCTTGCACAGCAACACCTAAAATAACACAGTACTTAAGAATCAAACTATCAATAATTTTTTGCGTTTTCCGCCTAGCTAGCCGGGTGTCAGAGAGGCAAAAACTGCCGGTCAAGGCTGATCAATTAATAGTCAATATTAGTACATTATAGTTGTCGACTGAACGCGGTAAGAATTTAGACATTAAAGTGCTTTTTTTTCTAAGAAAAATCACCAAGTTATGATAATGCTAAAGCATTTTTTTGTAAAGACTAGGAATCCTATTGTTTGGATGTGAGCCAAGTGAGCGCGACCTACATGTGTGGACTCATGTGCAGTCTGTACGGAGCCTTAGGTAATCCTATCGTTGAGCTTCTATTTGTTTTCACTGTTTGTATCGCCCAGGCTACTGTGCTCTCTGATGAAAGAAAATGTAAGTATGTTAGTTGTGTGCGTGCAGGAGTCAGCGAGTGCAGCGCACAGACGCCCTACATCGCCGCGCACCTAGATATCGCCTACTCTGTACTCAGTAACCCCGTCACGCAGGGGGGCGTGGAATTGTACGAGGGGGAGCTGACGCTGACAAACACCGGCGGGGAAGCGATCGAGCGGGGGGCCTGGGAGATCTACTTCTCCTCCGTCCGTCTCGTCGAGCCCGAGGGGCGCGGACCAGGGGGCGTGGCCCTCGGGAACTCGGGGCTGAGGGTACGTGGCCTGCGGGGAGGAGGGTAGGTGTCTCTCGGGGAATCAGGGTTGCGGGTAGGTGATTGTCTCTTGGGAATGAGGAAGGCAGAAAATCAGGTCAACAAATTTGTGAAAAAAAATTGAATTCTTTTTATTAGCTTTATTCATTTACTATGCCCGCTCTGTTCCCTTCGACACTTCTCAGTTGCCTCACCCTGATTTGACAAGCGACTGCCTAGTGGCTCAACTCTCTCTTCTGATTGGTGTGCAGGTGTACCACGTGAATGGTGACCTGCACCGCTTGACCCCCACTGCCTCGTTCCAGCCTCTGCGCCCCGGTGCCTCGCTGCGCGTGCCCTTCAGTGCGGGCTTCTGGGTGGTGGCGCGCACTGACGTCATGCCCAACTGGTACGTCGCGTCCAACGACTGCCCCCGCGGACAAACTGATGCGCAGGTGAGCGCACTACTGCTGTGAATCATTACCTGACCCTGGCTCTTACATAGCCCAAACTCTAACCTAACCTTGACTTGACGTTAGCCCTAAGTTAATCCCAGCCGTTAGATATTACTAGCAAGTATTTGAATATGACTGGCAAAAGATCACTGTGAGAAAAATAGTGAGCCTTTATTTCCATCATTATTTAATTATTTTGCAGCCAAAAATCAAATGATAAATATTATAATACATTAATAAATAATCATAATTCCACAAAGCTTGTCCTATAGTAGCATAGCTCACAACGTTTCACATAATTCTTTCCTAATAGCTCACAATGTATCCCATGATGCTTGGCTAATTCTTCTCAAAGTATCCCAGAATGCTTGACGAATGACCTCGCAACGTATCCCACAATGCCCAGGTGATTTGGAGCACTGCCGGGGAGTCGCTCTCATTCGTCAGACCCCTCTCGACGCCCGCCCAATGGAAGCGCTTGCTGCGCGATGACCTCTATGACCCCTACACCCCACAGCAGCGCCTCGACCTCGACTACGTGAGGGACCTGGGGAGCGCACAGCTCCCCGTCGTCCCCACCCCCCACCAGTGGGTCCTGGAGGGGGGCAGGGGAGTTGACCTGAGGGAGGGGGGCTGGGTGGTCGTGGGTGGAGAGAACCTGACCCATGAAGCAGAGTTCCTCGCCGGTCTGTCGCTTGTATCATCTAAACTTGAGACTGTGATTGAGTGTACTATGCATAGTCTGCATTTGGGTCTGCAATTGCTTGTGTGATCTGCGCTTGCAATATTTGTGTATTAATTTTGCCCATAACGAAGATGCTTGTGCAATTTTTTTCTTAATTCTACCCCTAATTTTATGGGAAAAGAGAGCAATCATCAGCTCAGGATTAAAGTTTGCATCATGCCACCGCTTTGATGCTGCTGACTGCTGGTGGGCACAGACGCACTGGGACTGCCGCTGGTCTCCGACGCGGACGCACCCTCACGTCAGTGCATCAAGTTTATCCTCATCGAGGGGTCGGTGGGGCCTCAGCCCCCCCTCAGCCACCCCCAGGCGTACAACATCAGCATCAGCGAGCCCTCTAAAGCAATCGTCGTGATGAGCGCCACCACGCAAGGGGCGTTCTTCGCCGTGCAGACCCTGCTGAGTCTGGTCGAGGGCGGGGGGTGGGAGGGGGCGGGGGCAGGGGCGTGGGCCGCGCGGCCTGGCAGGGTGGGCCACGGTACTGTGAACGACGGGCCGAGGTACGCACAGCTTATTTTCAGCAAAACTGGAGGAAAATTGTTTAGTCAATCAAAAGTTATTCAAAAATATAAACCTTAATTTAATAATGCCAAACTAATCTAAAATAATTTATTTCACCAAAGAATAAATAAAAAAATCATAACAAAGAATAAATAAATCAATAAAACCAATAATCAAGATGACACAATATGCATCACACAAAACGAAGAAATTGAATGTTGCAAAAAATCTAAAAGGCACAAGATCATATATTACAGCATTGCATGCACATGCAGAATGGCCTGTTAACAATAAAGTGGAAAGGCAAACAAATTATTTGGTTTTAACTATTCATAACTAACCCTGACTAACATAATAACTAACATTGACTATGCCTAATTGAGCATTAACTATCTAAACTTTCTCCCAAGTCACAAAAAAGGTGACGTTTTGAGCGCGATCTAGGTTTGCGTACCGCGGCATGCACGTGGACGTGAGTCGCAACTTCCACTCGGGTCCAGCAGAGATCCGTCGCCTGTTGGACTGCATGGCGCGCTACAAGCTCAATATTCTACACTTCCACCTCGCTGACGATGAAGCTTGGCGATTGGAAATCCCATCTATTCCTGAACTTGTGGAGGTATGGGAGACCTGGGGTCGGGATCCGCAACTTATTGATATCGCAATGTTTGAACGGCTGGGTTTTGTTTGGTTGCCTGTGGTTCACGATTTTATCTCCAGTCTACTTTTTTTTTGGTTGTGCACTAATTCTGTTAGATCTTTTTATGTCAAGTATTGTACATGTAGATAGGCTAAATAGAATTTTAAATTGCATATTTTTAATTTTGTTTTAATCATTCCTGAAGAATTCTAGATAATCTTCCATATGACATTTATATTGTATGATTCTATCATTGTATAACGATATTTGAAAAAGTCTTCAAAAAATTGAAACTTACGAAAGTGAAAATTATCCAACTAAATACCAAGACTAAATACTAAAACAAATTGCCTAAAAAAAGACCCCGCTTGAATCTACTCCTGACTGCTGCGGCAGGTGGGCAGTCGTCGTTGTCACGACCCGGAGGAGGACCGCTGCATCCTCCCCCAGCTCGGCTCAGGGCCCGCGGCGCTCGGCCAGGGCACGGGGTTCTACTCCGTGGCAGAGTACAGGGACCTGCTGCGCTACGCCGAGGCCAGACACATACGGGTAGTCTATCAGACACATACGGGTAGACTATCAGACACATACGGGTAGGCTATCAGACACATACGGGTAGGCTATCAGACACATACGGGTAGGCTATCAGACACATACGGGTAGGCTGCAAGACACAAATACATCCAAACACACTGCACCTATTCTGGATAATTCTCAAAGTTCAACGAGTTGCTGCTGACGTACTGTTCTCATTGACCACAGATGAGTGCTGCTCATTAAACCAATGCAGATATCTCTAAACGGAGCGAGAGATGCAATTTCACTAAAATAACGAGGAACACAATGACCATATCTGCAACATGGTCATTTTGTTCCTCGTTATTCTACTGAATTCATTCATTTAGATTAATCCACAAGGGCTAGAGATTCAGACGCGATCCTGCTCTTGGACACGCCCATTGCCTTGTTGCTGACAGGTGATCTCAGAGATTGACATGCCCGGCCACGCCCACATCCTTGTTGCTGACAGGTCATGCCAGAGATTGACATGCCAGGCCACGCCCGCGCGGCCATCAAGTCCATGGAGGCTCGCTACCGCCGCTACGAGTCCTCGAACCTCACGGCCGCCGAGCAGTACCTCCTGTCTGACCCGGGGGACACCTCCGAGTACCTCTCCGTGCAGTACTACACCGACAATGCCCTTAACCCCTGCATCGAGTCGACGTACGCCTTTTTGGAGGCGGTCGTGAAGGCCATCAAAGCGCTGCACGAGGACATCCAGCCTCTGAGGGTGTTCCACTTCGGGGGCGACGAGACGCCCAAGGACGCCTTCCTCAAGTCGCCGCTGTGCAAGGAGATGATAGACAACGGTGAGCAAGTTTTGTGTAACCACATTTGCGACTGTATGTAGTTGGGTCATAATCTGTATACGCGGTAGTTGAGTGGCAGGCAAGTCTTTTGAATGTGTAGTAGGCAAAATTTAACGTGCCTTAATGCATTCTGGTTTTTCTGACACGGTGACGTAACCAGGCAGTGACAGAGATAAAAAATGCCTATTTCTTGATTCATACCATTTTTGATACAAGATGTATGTCCTATTCCCATGGAAGGCTTGCTGGATTTAGGTGCTTATTTGTGCATCATAGGATTCTGATTGACTGGCGCTGTCTAGGGACAGACCAGAAGCTGCCTCTGCTGTCTAGGGACCGACCTGAAGGCGCACTTTGTGATGAGGCTGTCCAAGATCGCTTTGTCCGAGGACCTGCGCATGATGTTGTGGGAGGACGGGCTGTACACTGCGGAGGGGGCGCCCATGGACAAGAACGCGCTCTCCCCTGATGGGGACCTCTACACGACCGTGTGGGACAACGTCTGGGAGTGGGGCTTAGGTGGGCGCGCCTACGAGCTTGCTAACGCAGGCTACAAGGTCAGCCCGAGTACCTGGCGTTAGTAGATGGAACTGAATCCGCTATGTAATCATGCTCATATATCGCAAATTTGATTTCAAAATTTGTTTGAAAAATGTGTTTTCTTTCCATGCACTGAAGTACTGAAGAGTGACTGAAGTACTGAAGAGTGACTGAAGTACTGAAGAGTGACTGAAGTACTGAAGAGTGACTGCAGCACTGAAGAGTGACTGCAGCACTGAAGAGTGACTGAAGCACTGAAGAGTGACTGCAGCACTGAAGAGTGACTGAAGCACTGAAGAGTGACTGCAGTACTGAAGAGTGACTGAAGCACTGAAGAGTGACTGAAGTACTGAAGAGTGACTGAAGTACTGAAGAGTGACTGCAGCACTGAAGAGTGACTGCAGCACTGAAGAGTGACTGCAGCACTGAAGAGTGACTGAAGCACTGAAGAGTGACTGAAGCACTGAAGAGTGACTGAAGCACTGAAGAGTGACTGCAGCACTGAAGAGTGACTGAAGCACTGAAGAGTGACTGTAGTACTGAAGAGTGACTGAAGCACTGAAGAGTGACTGAAGTACTGAAGAGTGACTGAAGTACTGAAGAGTGACTGAAGTACTGAAGAGTGACTGAAGTACTGCAAGTGGCCCATGACTTTGGCAGTAGAACTGTAAATATGGTCAATTTACGACAACAATGTCCGAACCACTGGATTCTGAAGTGCTTTTTGGTATTTTGTTCAAAGCTGTGGATATTTTGCAGTTGCATTAACTATTTTTCCCTTTCAGTAGGCCTACTACTTATAATAAAAATGACAATCACCATTCATTCGGATGTATGTATGCGGTAACACAGGTTAGATGCTTTTTCTGAAGCTGAGTTTTTATTTAATTTACGCTAGTTTTATTGATAACTACTCCTCATTGATCGATTTGTTGGTACGGCAGGTGATGCTTGCGCACGCCACCCACCTCTACTTGGATTTTCCCTCGGAGCCTGACCCCGAGGAGCGTGGCTTCTACTGGGGCGCGCGTGTCGTGCCCGCGCGTAAGGTCTTTGGTTACACGCCCGACGCGCTGTACGCTAACATGGAGCATGACGTCACGAGGATGGGCGGACCGCTCGACCGCGTGCAGATCTGCACCGCGCCCAACAGATGTCCGGAGCTGGAGCAGGACAAGCGCGACAACATCGTCGGTAGGTGACAGCGTCAGTCGACCAATCAGAGTGTCAGGTGAGAGCTCTCTCACGCTGATTAGTCCGCTGCGCATGAGCTGTGATCTGACCTCAGGAGAGTGGAGAGAAGATGTATCGCTTGTTTCTATGTAAGCCTGACAAGACGATTGATAAGTCGCCTAATTTGTAGGCCTACCTTTCTTGCATAGATTTATTTACTAATAGATGGGCTAATAAAAAAAAAATATTAATCTCTATAAATGGTACAAATTGATATAGAACAATAATATTATGTCAAATAAATTTAATTTCTGTAATGGTAATTGGTATGTTGCCTTTACGATGACGAATTTAAGTTCAAAGTGTAAATGAAGCCTAAAAACATTAGAATATAGGGTCAAAATTTCTAAGCAAATCTTCATTTCTTTTCTCGAAGCATTGTAGCTAGCGAGTACCATGTTTTGCAAATACTATGAGCTATATGCCTCGGGCATGCGAGGCCTGACCCTCGGGCATGCGAGACCTGACCCTAACCACTCTGCACATTTCCCCCCACGCATGCAGTATGTAGTAGTAACCCTCTGCAGTAGTAACCCTCTGCCCCCCAGGCATGCAGGGTTTGCTCTGGAGCGAGACCATACGTACATCGGAGCAGTTTGAGTCGAATGTGTTCCCCCGCTTGCTCGCCCTGGCCGAGCGCGCCTGGCATCGCGCGCCCTGGGAGGAGCTCCGGGACCCGGGGGCCAGGGCCGCCGGGCGCGATCGCGACTGGGAGAAGTTCGCTAACACACTCGGCTACAAGGAACTGGCGCGACTCGACCGCCTGGGAGTCAAGTACAGGGTGCCGCTCCCTGGAGCCAGGTACAAGGTTTTCATTCATACCCCCCCCGACCTCTTGACTTTTACCGCCAGAAACTGCTTGCCCCATGAAGACAGACCTTATAAAGTATTTTGATGATCAAAATCACTAAGTGGTTTGTAGCTGACGCTCTGACTTAAATTTTCCGCTGTTCATGGAGTTTTCGAAAAAATTTAGATTCACAACATTTAGGCTATAACGTTGTGTCCTCTTCCGTGTCCTGGACTCCTAGTCAGCTATTCCGACAAAGTGTTTGAATTCGTCGTCTCAAGGTGATTTTTTTACAAGTGTAGGCTATTTGCAACGGAATGGCGCTATTTTCATGCGTTTGGGGGATTTTACCTTTGAAGTTTAAGCTGCAAATTTATTTTAAAAATTAATACCTGCTATTTCAGCTGAATTTTTAACGACTGGCTGATTCTGACGTCCTACTGACGTCACACTGCCCTGTTGTCTCAGACGCAGCGCAGGGGAGGCGGGGCTGAACGTCACTGCAAGCTACCCGGGGCTGCCCCTCCTCTACTCCTACAGCCCCGTCGGGAGCGGCGAGGGCTGGGCCAACCTGCACCCCGGCACCCTTCTCGACCCCAAGCGGCCCGTCTACCTCGCCGTCCGGTAGATCTATTAGCAGTGATTAACGCTGAATTTAACGCCCATTGCGCATAGGCCTGCGGCGCTGTGTTGGCGCTGACTTTCTGGCTGAGTTGCGCGGAGGCGCTGCTGCGGGTCACGGGGGGCCGCATAACATTCATTAACTATAGACGGACTAACTAGCCACTGCAAGACCGGGAGCAAAGAATTGGTTTGCAGCCCAGAGTTCCCCTGGGGGACTCCCCAAGTCGTAAGAGGCGACTAAAGAGGAGGGAGCAGTCTGCTTAGGCTGCGGTATGTGATTCCACTGTCTGAGGCATCATGGCTTTAATAGTAATGCTAACATTAGGTCTATTGGGTTCTTGGTCCTTACTAGCATCGAAAGATGTCGTCGGAGACCTAATTAATTGAAGGGATCTTAACCCCTAATGGGATATTTTAGTTAAAATGCATTTTGCGACTTTGCGCCTTTGTGACATTGCGACTTTGCAATTTTGCAACTTAGCTTAGCAAAAGTCTGTTTGACAAGCATAAAAAAGCATAAATTTTGAAGCCTTTTTCATATTTTTTCACTATAATGCAGAAAAACCAATAAGGTATTAATGATATTGTGGGACTATGCGTGTTGGCTATGTAGACAACAATACTACAGTGGGCACAATATAACTGTACTGGCGTTTCGTACTCAGATCAGCAGACGGCTCGCGGAGCTCTCGAGTGGTGTCCCTCGTGTCGGGGGGCGTGGGCGTGGTTTGGGGCCAGGGGGGCGGGGCCTGGGGGACAATCGTGGCCGCTACCCTCGCACTTATCTCACTTCTGTAGGGGATGGGAGGACTCGGTTCGCTCTTGACGCTTATAGCGGCCGTGATTCGAATGAATGACTCGAATTGATATTGTGATATATGAACAGTATGATTGATGACAAGTCTCATTGCAGCTGAATTCTCGATGTTTAGCGAACCTAGCGGCGTTCTTATCATATTAAATTTGAGCAATTTTGTGAAAGGATATATGAGCGCGTAACAATTATTTGTTGTAAAGCTTTGAACCGTTAGTTAATACTTTGTTTGAAATGTGTGCCATATTGCAATCAAAAGTCTATTTTTATCGTCTTATATTTTAACGTGATGAGAATTAAGTATGCCTGCACTCGATAACAAATATACCCTCTCCCTTAAATTTTATGAAATAACGAAGCGTAATAAATTCCGAGAAGCTCCTCAGATGTTAATCGTAACAGATTTGTGATGGAATGCTGAAAACAGGCTGCTGATCGATGCTTTAAATCAATGAATAACAATGATCATTGTTAGCCAGTGACTCGGCGTTATCGATATCACAATGTTTGCTGTTGTCAGCAAGCATGCGTGTACATTGTAATATTACAGCGTAGCGAAAGTAGTCTAGATGCCAGTAAGTACGGACCTAAATGACGAAGGCCTAGGCCTTGAACGGAACGCGTGACTGATCAAGAGAGCCTGCACCATGCCTGCACCATGCCTAACCATGCCTGCACCATGCCTGCACCATGCCTGCACCATGCCTGCACCATGCCTATACCAATGCCTAACAAGGAAAATGATTGTATCACAGAAGCGTCGGAGCTTATTAGTAAATAAATAAAAATTAGAATGCACGATATAGGGGCAGTGTAGCCTATTGGCTTACAATATCGTAACATTGATATATAACCTAACGCTAGCAGAGGAGAATATGGGAATAAGGCTGTTGCTATCATTCGTTATAAGGTTAGGCCTGTAGGCCTAAGCTAATCCTTCCTATCGTCGGAAGGATTGGCGCGCAGTCATGCATGCAGGCAGCGGATCTGTTCACGGCCTTAGCGGAAGCTGAACTCTCCATATGAGATACCAAGCGTTCGCGTACCTAGCGGAGCTCCACGCTACTTTGAGCTCGAAATGCGTGCAGCTCCGTTAGGTGTTCCTACAAGCACAGTAGGCCTACCATGAAGACATGTTCGCCAGATGCCTTCACTACGCCGTGCACTGACTATGAAGCAGGCTACGAACCATCCTGCCTGCCGGACGGCAAAAGGTAACCAATGTTTCTGCCAATGAATTGTTGTAATGTTTGCAGTCGTCTGTATAGGAATGTCGCTCAGTTAGACGCGCTTATAGGCTAGGGGCCATACATGCAGGGCTAGCTGCTATCAGCGCTGAGCGTGCGCTGGTATCAGGCTGGCGAGCGAAGGTCAACAGTTCGACGTCGAGCAGCGTCAGTCGAGCAGCGGTATCAGTCACTAGAACACGATTGCTGCCCGTGGGAACCGCGCACGCGTCAGCACCTGGCGGGCCCTGATCACCGCGTCAGTGCGTGCAGCGCGTGCTGTCTGCTGGCTGCAGCCCTGTTTCACGACTTGGTCGAAGCAGTTCAAGGTGCGAGACGCTGATCCGAGGACTGATTTAAATCCTGATTCGAGGTCTGATTTAGAACCTGCTTTGTGCTGATCGTTGTTGTTTACGCTTTGATTAGACAGATTGCAGTTTAAAAGTTACGCGTGGACTGAATGATCTCAGGTTTTGATTAATTTTCTTAAAGCGCATGCACACCTTTCAGTCAAAACGAAGGAAGTTTTGTCGTTAATCCGTATAGATTATCACAGAACTCGTCGAGTTGTGCATGCAGTATTAGCGGCACAAGGATTCTGCAGGCTAGCGTATTCCCCTTCGTGCAGCCATGTGCCAATACTGGTCTGTACGCGGTAGGGTCAAAGTGATACCGAAGCGTCGGTAAACCTTGCTGATGTGAGGATAATGTAGCCTACAATCTAATTGACCTAATACCTGAACAAAATCTCGTTCGGAATTTGTCTGAATCGTCAGGATTGAGTTAAAGCGACACTATAAAAAGGACACGCTATAAAAAGTGAGCAAAAAACGTGAAAATTTTGTAATTTTAAACTATTTCAGGCCAGAAGTGAATTGAAACCGAGACTAGGTCACATTATCCCTCAATTATAATGAAGTGCACTACATGCATGTAAAATAGGGTAAGAAGAGGTTAGGGATCGCTTGGTCTCACATAAAATTAGGCCTACAGACATTTGTGAGATGAGATAAGGAGTTACGGTTTATATTTCTAATCCCTTCGGGCGGAAGCGTACATGTACATTGTACATGTATCATCTAGAGTCGTATTGCAACGCGAAGCAGCAAAGCCTAATTTGTCTCGCTTTTTGCTACTTCCGATAGAAATAAACGCAAATATCAGGCTCATTTTCAGGCGATTTTCAGGCCCATAAAAACAGCTCGTTTTTATAGGCCTCGGGTCCATTTAAATCTTGTTTCTTTTCTGTTTCAGCTGTCAATAGTTAGCTGTGAATAAGACTGCGCAGCCTACGTCTCGATCGGCCCAAGGATGCGCGCTCTCTGCTGGGCGGCCGCGGCCCTGACGCTGCTCGTTTGCGTGAGGCAGGGTAAATGGAACCACGATTCACAGAAACCTAGCGCGATGCATGCTTATCCTGCATAGATAATTATTTTTAAAATTCAAAAGTTCACTGGCAAACTGCGTCCAGGTTCGAGTGTATGTGAGACGGTGCACTGGTGCAAATGAATGCGATATGGACGCGCTGGCACTGATTGGCCTACGCTGTCACTGATGCGCAAGTATCAGTAGATATGACACGGACACGCTATCGCTGACACGCTGTCACCGGTGTACAGGTGCGAGTGAGTGTGACACGGACGCGGTGCAGCTCATCTCCGCTCACCTTGGCGTGCACTACATAGTCCTGCGCAACTTCCCCAACGGCCCGCTCATGCGCATGCACTGGACCAACGGCGGGGCGTCGAGCCTCGAGGCAGGGCCATGGGCCATCTACCTTGTCCACTCGCCTATCGAATGGAGCACCATCTTCCCCAACGGGACCCTGCTGGGCAACACCGGACTCAGGGTAGAGCGGGGGTCAATGAGGACCCCATCACATTATCATCTTCACTATAATCTGAACTGGAGGCGGCTTATAGCTCGTTGTAGATTAAACGGGTAATTGTGCTACAATCTTTTCAATGCTTACCTCTTTACCCGAAGTTGAATAGATAGTATTGGGATCATCACAGCGTGGCAGTTGTGCGAATGTGCTGTGGCTGGTAGCGCTATAAGCTGCCGCTGCTCAACTTCAAACACTGACTGAATGTAGAACGTTGAATCTATCGCTAACGAAAACGTTTCTTTTGTGTTAATTGTTAGCCGATTCACTCGTATTCATTCTTAATGATCATGGTAGCCCAATGTGTTCAAAGTTTATTATGGCGCCCGAGGCTGCTGAGCACACATGCACTGCTGCCCTTGCTGCTGCTGCAGGTGCACCACGTTAACGGGGGCCTCCACCGCTTCGAACCGACGGCCGCCTTTGCGCCGCTCGGTCCCGGCCAGACCCTCGAGATCGACTTCCGTTCTGATTCGCAGGCTGCACGCTCCTATATCATGCCCAACTGGTACGCGACGTCCACCGACCCTGACTGCGGGGACGCGAGCGTCATCGTGAGCACGACGGGGGAGGGGATCAGTTGGGTGGACCCCTTCACGCGGCCCGACCAGTGGAAGCGCAACGCGTGGGATCTGTACAACCCCTACACGCCCCTGGAGAGGTAGCGCCTTGTGTCTGCGTACGTGTCTGTGTTCTATGTGCCCATGCCTATGTGTATCTGTTGGCCTCTGTCTGTATGTTGGTCGTCTGTATGTCTGTTTGTTTGTTTCTGTCGTCTGTGTGTGTTTGTCTGTGCACGTGTGTCTGTGCGCCGATATGCGAGGAGTGGCATGCGTCTCAGTGAGAAAAAAGATGTGTTCATTTCTCTTTTCTTGATCTTGAAATTGTTCTGTATCGGATATTGAATAACAAAGCAATTTTCTTGTAAGACAAACTGGATGAATCATGAATGCACATCCAGTTACCTATCATTGTGTCATTTAAGGCGACAGGCCAATAGAAACACACATTACGCAATCATGCCCTTGGTTCGCCATGAATATTCCTTGCTCTACATTTAAAATATATAATTAATTGATTAACTGCTTGGACATCTCTGTAAATTAATTTTATATTTAATTTAATATGCGAACTAGCTGATAAATTGAAACCTGCAAAAATGCACAGGAATAACTGAATATAACAGAATTGTCCAGACCCGCGTAAGTCCATGTAATTCTGGTCTGCAGGTACACGCTGGACGACGTGCCAGACCTCGGTTTTGCCTTCCGCAGCATCGTGCCGCGCCCCCTCGAGGAGCTCTGGGATCCTGAACGTTTTCTAGATCTCAGGGACGAGGGCTGGGTCATCGTCGTGCCTGTCGGCGAGCTCGTTTTTGACGCAGAGTACCTGGCGGGTGAGCGAGGAGCCTCCCGCTCTCTGCTCTATCAAGATCTGTTGGATACACAGCCTTCTTTTTTTTATTAATGGAGATATATTCCACTGTAACTAGACAGGAGAATGAGAGAGTTTGACGCAAACACATTTTCTGCTTTCCGAAAAATCTGTGTTGCTACCAGTACGACGAATCTGGCTGCCAAGTGCGAAACCATTTGTTCAAGCGTTTTTCTGCATTTGAAACGGTAATTAGAAACTAATGCTGTTCAACCCTCAATGCTGACAATATAGGCTACTAAACTCAGAGTGTGCACAGTCATTAGACTCGATCAATGCTGATAGTAGGCCTTATGTTACATATAGGCTATAATCAGAAGACAACAAGGAGTACAAAAACTACATTGGAGCAGCTGACGATAGCTCTTTTTAGAGGTTCTGGGCCTTCTCCTCGTGCCTCATGGTGTGTTGTAGAAGTATAGTCTCCCTGTTGTGCGTTTTAGAGGCCGTAGTCCATCCTTCGTGTGTAGAGGCCCCCCGTGTGTGTTTTAGAGGTCTTAAGTCTGCCCCTCGTGTGTTGTAGAGGCCATAGGCCTCCCCCTGGTCCCCGCTAACGCGGCCCCCGCGCGCCGCTTTATCTCTCTACTCCTCAGTGACCCTATCGTCTGGCCGCCCAAGCCGACCGAGCTCGAGTCCTACCTTCTCACCATCGATGCAACCTTCGAAATCGTCGTTATCTCGTCCATCGCCCCTGACGGAGTGTTCCACGGCATCCAGACCCTGCTGTCGCTCGAGGAGTCGGGTGGGGGGCGCCTCACCCACGGCGCAGTGAGGGACGAGCCGAGGTTTGAGTACCGCGGCATGCACGTGGACGTGAGTCGCAACTTCCACTCGGGCCCGGCAGAGATCCGTCGACTGTTGGACTGCATGGCGCGCTACAAGCTCAATGTTCTACACTTCCACCTCGCTGATGATGAAGGAGTTCGTCTGGAGATACCAGCTATTCCTGAACTCGCAGAGGCAAGACGATAGCGGAGATGCAGTACAATACGATGTAAAATTTGAGCCTCCGAGATCTTTAATCCCAATATTCAACCTACTCATCCAAACTCTGAGGTTTAAAGTTTAATATGGGACTCCTGATATCTAGCCACCTCATATTCTACCTACTCCTTCAAAATCTGAGCCTATATAATATGCTACCCATTCGTCAGAGATCTGCAAATGCATATTCTACATACTTCTTCGAACACAGAATCTCATATTGACCTCATAAGCTTGAAGCCTCATATTTTCTTGCTTATCCGAGCGCACCAAGATCAGAGAACGTAAAGTTCTAGACTTTCAGTCCTTTCGTTTATCTCGAGCTGTAGTAAAATACTTGCCTACTCTATTTGCTCGGATGCATAAACCAGGCTAGTCCAGATACGCTTGTACAAGCTATTGTATGTGTTGCGGTGTCAGGTTGGAAGCAGGCGGTGCCATGATCCGTCGGGTGACCGCTGTATCCTTCCTCAGTTCGGCTCGAGTCCCACGGAGCCCAACGCGGGCACGGGACACTACACGGTGGACGAGTTTACGGCACTGGTGCGCTACGCTCACGCCAGACACATCGAGGTACCACCACTACCACCGCGGCCTGCTTCCTGTTTCCTTGAATCTGCGTCGCATTGGAAGAATTTTTTAATGCAGGGTAAATCACAATCAGTGAAACGATCGACAACATAAAATTTATATACATGTCAATTCCATCCCTGACATGTGTTATGTCATGCGCACATTTATGCCCTGTATACTTCATGCAAGGGTATCAATCCATTCAAAATTGATGTTGTGATTGGGGTTTCTATACTCGCGTTCGATATGCTGCGACACTACAACGAACCTCCATGCATCACCCGATCAATTGTCGTATGAAATGTTAAATTTTCGTTTCGTGATGTAGATGGTTCAAATCAGATGGAAAATTCAGAGGAAATTAGATGTGAAATTTTTTCTTTAAATAAAAAATCTGACTGTTTTTTTAAGCAATCAGGCCATTACACCGATCCTTCTTCCTGTTTAGATGTACGAGACAGAGCATCACACCCAGGAATGCCAGAAGGTCCCAATGGCAGGGGGGCACTTACCAAAAAATGGCACAAATCATATAAAAAAGCATATTTCAAAGATAATCAGAAAGGGCAGGAATTGCCCTCCCTGCCCCCATGTTCCGGCGTCCCAGATCACACCGATTCTTTCCCCATTATGATGTACTAGAGAAAGCATTTCGTCGATCCCATTCTCCTTCAGCTGTTTGAGACAGAGCATTGCACAGATCCTCGCTTTCCGTGTCCAGATCATCCCAGAGTTTGACTCGCCAGGTCACGGCCACGCCGCCATCAACGCGATGCTCGCGCGCCAGCGCAAGTACGCCGGGATCGATGAAGAGCGCGCGACTGAGTTCCTCCTCTCCGACCCTGAAGACACTTCCGCCTACATGTCCATCCAGGGCTTTACAGACAACGCCATCAACCCCTGCATCGAGTCGACGTACCACTTCTTTGACACGCTCATCCGGTCGGTAAAGGACATCTACCGTGGCGCTGGGCTGAGAAGACTCAACATCTTCCACATGGGTGGTGATGAGGTGATGGCTGAACTATTTTCAACTAAACCAACTAAGCCAACTAAGCTTCTCTTTGTAATATTAGGAGCCATTGCACTCTTAAATTCATACAGACAGAACTAAATACAACTGCTCTCAACAATGAGGTTGTCCAAACAAATAGATTTGTGAGAGTTCAAAAAATAGAAGTTAACGAATTGGCGGGTCAGTTGCAAATATTACATGCTTTGTATTCCTTGAGTTCAAATGTTGAGAGATCCAAACGGTCTTTTACTAAATATGACGTTGTCTGTCGCGAGGGGGGGGGGGGGGGGGG
>JAQIWG010004384.1:0-16119 GCA_034695025.1 Chamaedrilus cognettii | reverse complement strand
CCCCTCCTGAGGGCTTCCTCCTTACCCCCCTCTCCGACTCTGCTGTAAAACGCGCCAGCGGAGCGCAGCATCACGCGCTATTGACGACAACGCTCGAGACTGAGTCCGATAGAGAAGTCCATTCTTGAAGATTTTGAACGACAGCGATGACGGAAAAAAACAGCCGCTTGCTCTGATTGGCAGTTAGTGACATTGATTACAAGCCACGGTAGAAAGCTAAACACTACTTGGGCCTTCAGCAAGATCCAGTGATGCCACTGTTAGGGATATATCACTAGGTCTGGGGATATATCAGTGATATAAGGATCTGATTTTTTCCACAATTCCCAGATATCTGAAAGCATTTTGTTTATAAAATGGCGCATTTTATACTGGGAGCTGTATTTTTGTCCATAAATGCAATCTAGGGACATTTTTTGCTGCATTGTCAAGAATCTAGGAACATTCCGTTTTTGACCCAATGGTATCACTGGTTTCAGCACAAGACGGCCAACCAAAGACTTCAGAAGAAGAACAG
This sequence comes from Chamaedrilus cognettii, assembly GCA_034695025.1. Classification (NCBI taxonomy): domain Eukaryota; kingdom Metazoa; phylum Annelida; class Clitellata; order Enchytraeida; family Enchytraeidae; genus Chamaedrilus; species Chamaedrilus cognettii. The sequence goes on along the minus strand of JAQIWG010004384.1, from coordinate 15,602 downwards.
GACCTAGCATTGTCTGTCAGTGGCGTTGGCACGTATGCTATATATGACTGGTGAAAGCCGCCATCTTGTCAGTTGTCACTCGATTTTATGTAGCGAATGGCTTGCAGCCCGATGGTGCCTGACGGCGTAGGCCAGGATTGATGGCGTATATTGAGCCGAGTGACAAGTTGGTGATTCGGTGGGGTTATTTGAGAAGTGGCTCTAATCACGCCGGAGTCGATACCGGCTTAGCCTACTCTAGCCTACTGAATGATCTAAAATGGATGGCTAAATATAGATCGATCAGCCATGAGATTAGGAAATAGCAAGTTTGGGTTAGGGCCGGGTTAGGATTAGGGCTGCGCTAGGGTTACATGTTAGGGTTAGGGCCGCGTTAGGGTTAGGGGTAAACGGCTACGGGTATTAGGCTACAGTGATGGGCGGGGCCGGCAACGGCGCAGGGCAGGGATAGAGCCGCTTTGTGTCATTTGTTTCTGATCCACGGGGTCCAGTTCTTTTTCTGAAGCCTTTGCCTTGAACTCACGCTTGATTCTGACAAATTGAGGAAGCCAATCAATTCAATGAAGTATCGTAAAGTACTCAGCAAGCCATCAAGTCCAATAACAAATTGCCATCAAAAACAAACATAGATCATCTGTTTCATTCCAAAACTCTTAGTGTTGACTATTTCAGCATCGAACCCTTTTTGCAGCGACACTGATTATTTAAAAATTGAACCGCCATTAAGCTTTATAGCCCCACTGTGCGTGGGGCTATAAAGCTTAATGGCGGTTCAATTTTTACAGTCAAAGAGGCCTGAAGGCTGCATTTGACCGCTACGTGTGGTTAAGGTCTTGAGCACAGTTGACATTTAAGCATTCACTGATCAGATGTAGTGCAGTTATACAAAAGCAAGACGAGGCAATTGCCTAGTCTCGCTACGCCTTAACCACGGCTTAGTGGTTAAGGCGTCGGACTGAGAGTCCAGAGGATCAGGGTTCAAGTCCTGCGCCTCAACTATGAAACCATGCGTTACAGGCCCATCAGCAAGGCTCTTAAACAGACGAGTGTCGATAGCTGCTAACCCCGTTCATGCTATGTATCTTAGCATGAATCTGAATGCACATGAGGTGCATGTAAGATGTAGGCTACGACATCAGTGAAGTAGATCAGTGCGCAGGTTTAGACCACAGTCGTCTGGATGCAAGCTGTGGCTAATCAGCAAAGTTCACGCGCTGCACATACATGTATTGGCTTCAAAAACTACATAATATGAATTTCAGCTGTCTGCAAGCCGGTCATTCTTAGCCTCGTCGACTGAATTGATCATAAAACCTAGCGGTTCGACTTACCGGGGAGGGATGGTGGCATGTCAAATTCACCTCCTAATTGAACTTACTGGGGTATTTTATGCGTTTCAAATATGAAAAAGGGGGTATTAAAAAAAATTTAGGCTATCAACTCATCCAGTTTCATGATAAATCGATCACAGGCCAATGCAGGCTGAGTAGAGTGAGGAGTAGAGTGAGGAGTAGAGTGAGTAGTAGAGTGAGTAGTAGAGTGAGTAGTAGAGTGAGTAGTAGAGTGAGTAGTAGAGTGAGGAGTAGAGTGCGTAGTAGAGTGAGAAGTAGAGTGACTAGGACTCACTGCAGGCAGCAGTGCTATAAGTTGCTGCTGCTCTGTACTGCAAGGTACGACAAAACACCAGATCACCATGCGGCCTAACGCATTTAAACCGAAAAACATCCGGCCCGCCGGTCAAAGGTTAATCGTCAGGCAGCTGCAGACGCAAGTATCTATTAGAGAGCTACTCAGCTCACGTAGCTCACCTAACCTAAGTGAGTCAGACTTGGTTAGTAAGAATCTGTAAGACTCTGTAAGAGCTCAAAGGGTTGTACATTATAGCCTAGGCCTAGATGTAGTTCAAGGTGCATGCACCCAAGGGCGTAGAAACTAATTCAGTGTTGGTGGAGAGTTTTTTCTTTCCGTGCAGAACTCGCGAGTGGGAGGGAGGGGGGAAGGAAAGACGCAGGGACACAACTTTTCTCCAATAGCCTACTGTGTGTAAATTAATGGTTGCCTCTCTTTACAAAGTAACTATGTCGAAATCAATGCCTTTTATTCCCTTTCGTTATTTAATACATGTATACCATTATCTTAAACATTGCTTATTGTTATCCAGGTGGGAACCTGGGTTAAATCATGGTGGGAACGCCCTCGTCTGTATATAGTGGGGACGCGTTTCCACGACCCACACACATACGGGTGGCCACGCCCCTGCGTACACTTAATCGTTGTTACATTTTTTCAAAGCAAACACGGTAGTACTAGTAGATCAAGTAGAACACTGAACAATATGCAGACTCTGTCAAAGTGCAAGGTGGCGATCAAAGCTATAAATCCTTTCGACGGAACTTCACTGATTTTTTAGTGTTCGATTATTTTTATTGATGATTCATGTTTCCATGCATCCGTTTGTATTTTCATATTTGAATCCATCTTTTATATTGATTATAAATGATATTATAGGCCAACCTGCTTACCAAAGGATTAGGAAAAGGTGTAACCTAATCGGGAATCAGTCCCATTTTTTCTTAAAATTTCTTCTTTTTTTGTATGTAGGCATTATTTGACGTGAAATGTTTGATGCGAAGCAGAACTGCGAAATTAAACAAAATACCAAAAAAGCACAAAAAAACATAAAAGACTAAAGCACACAAAAATGTGTTACAGGCCTTTCTGCAAGGCTGTTCACATAAGTGTCGCTAGATGCCAATCCCGTGCCAGATAATTATATATTTTTTGGTTGGCGTCAAGAAGGGCACCCAGCCGTCAAAACCCAGCTTCGGCAGTTCTCATCAGATCGCAAAACGTTTAACCAGTAGGAAAACATGAACATTAACATAATAGAGGACAAGATAGGCGATTAGTTTTTAGTTAGTTTACACAAGAAATCGTGCATAAACATATACATAACTTGTTCACAACAAAATATAACATGCATAGCTTGCATGTAGCCTACGCCTACTGTTCTGTGATTAGTCTAGTGAAGGTAAAACTATACTACTACTAAACTACTTTAAACTAAAGTATCGCATTCTACACCGTGTTACAAAAAAAACCGGAGCCTCTGTCACTGAACGAAGTTGCGTTTCCAATATATCAGATATATCTCTGGAATTTATGGAGAATAGCAACAAAGTGTTACTGAAGAAATATCAACTGAAATTGTAGCAAAATATTGTAAACTAATATTGTAAACGATTCGCTAATACACCGCTCACGCAAGGCTGTGCAGCAACTGATAAAGGACACTCTAATTCACACCGTCAACAACTTTGTCATCAGTCATACAATAAGCACTGGAGACATGGAAGAAGACATGAAAGACATGGAAGAAGACATGGAAGACATGGAAGAAGATCAAATAGCAACTGCTTCTTACTGCAACTTTCTAATGAGCATAAACGAGGGGTTAGGGTTTGAGGGGATAAATTTTGTTTGAGGGAGGAGGGCTATTGGAGCACTACATAAGCTAATTTTCAACTTGCTATATAAAAGACTTCAAAAATCTGTTTTTTAGATTTCAAGGGAGGTTGAAACCGTTGAATACCCAAAGCTCCCTCAGTTTACGGTCCTGCTCAGCTTACAGCTTGGCTTGAAAACACTTGTCTGATTGAAGACGGATAAAGTGAGAGTCACAATAGAAAAAAATTGAGAGAGAAAACAAGAAAAAATACAACATGATAAAATGTGGTAACATTGCTCTAGGCCTAACCAATAATTCAATGTAAACTTTTGCAATATCTCTGTATGTAAGCAAATAAATGACTATATACTCTATTAAAAATGCAAACATGAAAGAAAAAATTGTATGCACTCGACTACATAGTAACTGTCGTCTTAAAAATATTACTGCCCGAGGCATAAATGAGTTGGTAAAAAAAATGTAAATGTCCACATTTTTTTATTTTATCAGCTGGTTGGCGGAACACGTGGCTACTTGCTGAGAAACACCAGTGTTTCGCGAAACACCGTTTAAGAACCCCTAGTATAGGCGAACATTTAAAAAATAATGTTAAGAATATCTCAGTATATAGCCTACATTTTACATTTGACATGTAGTCAAAATGAAATTAGGTTCTAACAATGTATGACCTAAATCCATCCTTCCCCACTCAGCACTTTCGCTTCAATCACACCTACAGCATATACATGTAGCATGCACTAGACTACACTGCAGTAAGGAGCCTAAGTATTGAAGCTGTCACTTACCTCTGAACGCCAGGCGCCAGGTGTTCCAACAGACTGGAACGGCCGAACACACAGACAGATGCACAGGCAGACGGCGAGACAGGAGGACAGGTAGGCGGACAGGCAGGCGGATATGCACGCGGACCGGTAAGCAGGAATTGCTGGTCAGACCGTTTGTAAACAGTGACCAACGAGACGCGATGGAACGGGAAATCCATAAATAAAACAACTCGGAGCGCTGAGAACCCGATATGAAACATTTCTTGGCTTATTTCAGCCAAGAGCGATCACTTAGGCCGTGTGATATAGGAGATCCGGCGCCGACAACTTATATACCACCCGTTTAAATAAAGTAAAATATTTCTCACACACGTCTTGACGGCACATGCAGCAGTAGGTTTCAAGGTGTTTCTAGTTTCCTGTGGACGAAGCATAATCCGACCGCTCATCCTCAGAGTAACTCTTACCGGACGACGGTCGAGAACTCTCCTCCATCTGTCCCCCCAACGGCGAATTAAAAAACTGATTATTCGCAACCTTATTCCTCGGACTGTACGCCGGCTTACCGCTGCTATATCGCAGAGTCCTATCAGCTCCAAATTTCTGTTGGAATTTGCTCGGTAAGTGCAGACTGTTTTTCTGGTCGGAATTCATCCGTCCCGCGGGGGAACCGTCATAGTCCTTTCGTTCGAATACAGCTGGTCGTTTCTTGTAGCTGAAGGTCCCTGTGTCCGACTCGCTGTCCGCTGCGCTCACGACCGACCCCGTGCTGCTCGCCGAGCTTGACGAACAACTTAAACTCCGCTCTGCCGCCGAGGCTCCGCCGCGAAACGACGGCTGCGGAATGTTGGACACGGCGCCGCCGGTCGCCCGCGTCCCCCGGGAGCAATCCACGTCAGTCTCCGACGGTCCTTGCGAGGGTCGTAAGTCGTTCGATCGCTTGTTCGACGGCGGACAAGCACCCATTTCAATTTGGCCGCCTGCGGGTGCAAGCGGCCGGGTCCGCAGGGACCTCGCGCCGACGCATAGTTGATGGTCGGTTGCACATCTGTTCGGCGCTACAAGTGCTGCATCGGCGGGGGATGCCGCGGCGCGGCAGGAGGGGACGAAGGGGGCGCCTCCGCGGCGGCACTGGAGACGGGGGGACGGACCCCCCGCACCTCTATTTTCATCGCCGTTCGTCGATTCGGGCGCAGGTGATTCGAACCCGTCGTGTATCGATCCGTCTAATATATCAGGCGTCCATTCAACGTTAGTTTCATCGCTCTCTGCAGATTTAGCCCCGTTTGCCAGGGCGTGCTTTATTGCCGGCTGCAGCCGAAACGCGCAGGGCTCCGGGGAGCAAGCGGCAGGCGATACATTAGCTGACTGCTTGGGCGCAACATGGGGGTCAGTCGGCCCCAACTCCCTATCCAACAGCGAGCGGTTCCGTCGATCAAGAGCCTTGCCCTTACCGCTCGTCGTGTCCCGACCCGCTGCCGTCGATTTGCCCTCTGACACTGGGTCCATGCATTTAGATAGTGGTCTGGGATGTTTTAACCGACTGCTTGAGCAGATTCCCGGCTCCTTAGGGCCATGACGGGACACTACACTGACTCGCTGACGTTCTTCTTGATTTGCTGAGTCAAAATCAAGTTCAGAGTAATCCGGATTCGAAAAATTTGATTTATTGGGCTCAGGGTACTTAACAGGTATTTCATCTATATGCAATTTACTCTGATCCACGGCGGCCTTGGAAGTGAACGGAATATTCACGTCAGTTCGGTAAATATTGAGTTTTCCCTGAGATTTATGTTCTTTAACAGTTAGCGAATCTGATGTGATTTCGCAATGATTCCAGTCATCGGTATTCCGTAAAACGTCGCTCGATTCAGAGCTGTCTGTGCCCAACGGTGGTGAAGGAGAGATCTTGGGACTTCGCGCACGTCTTTGCGCCGGGCCGGATGTAAGCCTGAGCATGGTTTCTGATTTGAAAGTTGACGTAGCGATGGGCATTAGAGTGGGCGTGTGATCAGGCGTGGAGGCGAGTATAGAGGAAGGCGTGGAGACGAGCGTCGAGTCGGGAGTTGAGGGAGACACACCGAGGGGCGTGTGCGCAGGAGAAAGCTCAATAATCCCCACATCATCCATATCAGTTAACTCTTCAAAACACGCACGGGATTCATCCCCTGACTGTTCATGGAAAAAGCCAGAGACAGGGACCGAACAGGTGGTGTAGCTTTTCTCACTCTTTTCTCCCTCACTCTGAGAAAAGTTACCATTCCACCGTGCATTGTTCCCACACCGGTCGCCTCCAAGTTCTCGGTCTGGTGCTCGAGTGACGCTCCCCGATCTCGCGGTCCCCCGCTCCTCTGCCACACCCAGTCCCTGCTCCTCCTCCACGATCGTGTGCATCTTCTGCTGCGAGCAGATCCCAGCGCCCACGCGGCACGGCAGCTTGCTTAGTGTCAGGGTCTGCGACGACACGTCCCGCCTGCCCTTAGGCGCCACCGCTACTGCACCGCCGCCGCCGCAGGGCGGCTGGACAGAGGAGAAGAAGCGAGGGAAGCAGGACGGCGGTGGCGTTGGCACGAAGGGCTCCGGGGACGGGGACTTGCTGTCGGACTTGCGCCGCACGGCGCCCCGCAGCTCAGCCATGCGCACGCCGCAGCTGGGGCTCGTAAAGGCGAGGCGCCGCGGGGGAGGCGGGCCCCCGGCGGAGGCTTGATGCAGGGGCTCGCTGCTTCCGGGGGAGGGTGGCCCGCCTATCCGATGCAGGCGCTCGGTGCTCCCGTGACGACTCAGGCTCTCAGAGTCCGAGCGCAGCGATTCGACGGAGTCGCGTCGCGCCCAGCCAGCAGGACTCAGCATGCGCCCGCGATCCACAGCATCGCTGTGTCCTTGCGGCACAGCCGATCCTCTCGGATCGACAGTTCTGTCTTGCGAGCTCTGATTTCTTGACGACTCGGTTTGATGGGAGTACGGTTTTCTGTCGCGAAGCATCAGGGCGGGCACGACAAGCTGGTTACTCGTTGCTCGAGGATTTTGAGTCACAGAAGCCACTGTTTCCTGAGTTCGGCCAGCCACGCTTGACTTCACATTTTGACACTTAGTCCTGCAGGGAGCACTAGGAGCCAGTTCTCTGCTTCGCGTACAGTTGGTCTTTGCGCTGAAACTGTTGTTGGCAGGCAGGGAGCGCGTGGCGTCAGTGGACAAGGAGCATGGTGCCTCCAGACCCCCACCATCCTCACTCCCACCAGTCCGCAACTTGGACCGCGCACCCAACACCGCCGCCGCGGGTTGGGCAGGCCTCGCAGCGCAGCCCACATTGGGCCCACGCGCCACCACGAAGGCTCTTAGTCGAGTCTGCTCGGGCGAGCGAGGGATACGCGTATTGAGAGGCTTGTCCAGCGGAGCGTAGCACAACGTGCCCGGTGCTACCGTCTGCTGCTGTCTGTTCAAGTCGGGGGAGAGTTTGAGAGAACTGCAGCTGGTAGCGATGCTCTGCAGCGAACCTGTGTGCGCCAGTTTATACGACAAAGGCGTCCCACTCAGAGGCTTCGGTCGCAGCACGCCAGGCACTTGAACTTCTTCAGCACCACTGAAACAATAGTCCTTGCAGCTGGAAACCTGCTTCAAAGGACTTGCCTGAGCTTGACTCGTATTTCTCTTTGGCAATCGAAGCCTAGAAAAGAAGAAATGTTTCGCATTATTCTTTTGGCCGTCTTCTTTGCCCGTTGACGAAGATAGAGGTGTCGCCGAGTGTGGCTCGCCATCCTTGAAACTTTCTCGAAAAAATCCCAGAAATCGCTGTCGCGGAGAAGCGTCTGAATTGAGTGAAACGGAAGAGCTGTTTAAATCGCGAGTGGCCTGCAGCTTCTGGAGTTCCTCCCTGATCTCGACGATGCTCTGATATGTGTGCTGCACGACGGGACTGCGCATGTCTATCGGGTCCAACTCGTGGTAAATCGGGCTAACGTCCGCGTCCGTCGACCGCTGGCCATCGATGCCATTCGAACAAACACTCTTCATCTGTTCAGCACTTTCAGATTTCCGAGGTCCGTCGCAGATCCAATGCTTCAGTTTACGATATCCATGCGCGTCAGACTCCGCTCCGCTTAACGCCGAGGCCTGTTCCGCCGCGTGGTGTCGCGCAAACGTCTGCCTGTAGCGCTGCTGAAAACCAAACTGCTTGTCCCTCGCTTGCCACGAGTCGACGTCGGACGAGATAGAGGAGGGGGAGGGCGTGTACTCTCCTGTCGCAGCCTCTCGACGCCCCCCCGGGGACAGTCGGGCCTCCGGTCGCTGAGCGTCGTCGCTGACAAGCGTGAGAGCACTCGGTCGCAGTCGCACGAGCCTGCTAATGCTCGACTGCTTCCCCTTCTTCGGCTGCTCCCCCTGCGCCGTGCCGAGACTCATCCTCGCCCTGTCGGTGAGTGCTGCTGCGCACTTGCTGTCCTCCCTAGTCGCTTTCGCTCGGTCGCCGGCCATGGCGGGGGAAGATGACCCGATCGCCTCGATGCTTGGTGACCCGCGACCTTGACCTCGGTGTACCCCCCACGCCCTCTCTAGAGGGGAGGGAGGTGGATGGAGCATCTCGTCTACGTGTGACGTCACAATTTGTTCTTTTGACGTTGACGGCTTCACCACTGCTGCAGCGCAGCCTTGACGGTTAGGATTTTCGCGAAAGTGAAACTTTTTGTTTTTATCCTTTTTCGGTGAAGGCGACGCCGTCTGAACCGGAAGTTGCTTGGATTTCTTTTTCTGTAGCATCGGAAGATGCGACTTCTCCATTGTGAAATTAGATGCACGTCTGTTGTATTAAATATCCTGAGATAAAGTCAATCCTGAGAGTCTGGTATTTATCCTAGATAGTATCTCTGTCAAAAAATAATAGCAAGATAGCAAGATAGATTGATTGCAAATAGGCCCATCTCTTACTTTGGGCGCTAGATTCTGCCACGAGTAAAAATTCTGAAGCTGTTTAAAGCCTCAATTGAAGATATAGGCTATGTAGACTTGCCTAATTCACAACTACGACTCACAACAGCTCATCCGACTGACTGCTCTATTTCAATCATACAGAGATTACTATCGCTGCACACCGAAGCTGCGACATTGACTAATTAAATAGAAACATAAGCCGTTGTGTCAGACGCCTAGCGTGTCCTGAGCGTGGACGCTGCGAGATTACTCTGTCAAGAAAGACACGGAGCGCTGAGGTAGGCTAGTTCCTGTGTTACAGCTAGGTTAACTACTGCCTGCTCCAGTCGCGAGTAGCTCTACGCCGCGAGACTACGCGCCCCGGCACGTGAAGTAGCCTCCGCCCTCGACGCGACCAGTAACGTAGCTAGGGTGGCGCGAACAGGGCGCAAGATCTCGAGGGGCGCCAAACGATAAAAATTTCTTTAATTTAACATAGCAGTCTGAGTGCCAGCGAAAATATATCCTCCCCCTGACCAAACCATTGGTTTTGATGTCGCAATTTTGTGCAAGGTCTTCCATATCCTCCCTTCCATCCGTACCGCCCTCCCCCCCCCCCCGCTGGTCGTGAGTTCGGCGCGCGAGGAAAAGTTTCGGTCAGCCCCCCCTCCTCCCGCTCGTGAAGAACAGTCATATTTTGTCAAAAGTCATATTAGAAAAGTCATTTCTGGAAGAAAAGTCGTAGGCTTCACTGGCAGTAGCCTATTCGCCCCGGTCGCCAGAAATCCGCGCTATACCACTGGCCGTGACTTGGTGACCCCTCAGTGCGAGGTCAGAGCTCTCCAGCAGTACCCGCACTGTGTGCACAGAACTCGGCTCTCGACAGCGCGCCGACCCAGTTCCTCAAGCGCGCCTACTCAGCATTTAATTGACGCACTAGCTGGGAGAGGCTCGCTATAATATAACTATCACTCACGATACTCTCTCTCTCTCGCTCATTCGCGCTAGGTTTGTAAGTGGCTGGTCCGCGGTAGCGTCTAAACCGCTACATACAGTAGAGCCTCGCATGAGAGGCATGATTCGTCATACAGTTGTGATATTTTCAGAAAAACCAATTAATTTGGCCCGCGGTTGGGCTAGGATTAGGCTAATGACATGGTTTGGTTAAGACTGAGATCACGATTTGATTCTCTTAAATCAAATCTATTTAAATGAATAACTCAACCAATCTGTTGATCGTATGATAATTCAAAACTGGCAAGCTGGGAGGCGGTTGTTGTTTCTGCGACCCATGTTGGTGTTTTGCGCCTGCAGCAGCAGCCTATGGGCCACTGCGATTGCGGCCTCAGTGATACAGCCGCAGCAGCATCAACAGCAGCAGCGGCAGCATCAGCAGCAGCAACAGCAGCAGCCGGAAGGCCGTGACCGCAGTGCGAGCGAGTGCTCTGCTATGCGTGCTAGCTAGCTGACCGCTGAGCTAACGAAGCAAGCCTGCACCTGTCCGCACGCTCTATTGCTAGCTCCGCTCGTTACAACATACTGCTGTTGTCTCTGTGCTACATGTACCTCGCCCCTAGAATCTCTGCGGCCTGCCCAGTGACGGCGCCACGTCGCGGCCACGCCCCGACCGACTCTACCGTCAATGTTTCTGTCAGTGCCACGCAGCACGTCACGGCGCGTCCTTGTGTCGTCCTAGCCGAGCATACTAGCGCACGCAGGGGTGGAAGAGCTATTTGACAGGGGAGGTACGGACCCTCCAATTCCAATTCTAACGGTGTAATGGGGCTAGGTCGTATCATAGCTCTTAGAATTTGAGAGTGATTTGAGAGAGAGGGCATTTGGGGGCATTGCAGTGCCTTTGGGGGACATTTCAGGTGAAGCGTATCACTTTTGACCTCGCCCGGCCTCCCCACCACAATTTCAGAAACCTTGTGTCACCGGTGCGGGTGCAATGTGTTGTCTGCGACGAGGAGGGGGCCACTTTCGACTGCAAACCTCTCTGAGATTTGTGACTCTGGCGCAGGGGCGTAGCGTGAGGAGGGGCAGGAGGGGCAGTGCCCCTCTGCTGGGAAGGTCTGTCTTCCCTGCTTCCAGAAAAGTTACTATTGGCCTATGGGCTTGCCCCCCCCCCTGCTATTTGTGTAAATAATACCTTTGCCCCTCCCCCCTGCTCTGATCAAATGAAAGATATGCCCCACCTGCTTGGTCTGACATGTTGCCATATAGGGTGAAAAAGAGATAATGATTGTTAAGAATGGCTCCAAAAAATTCTGTCAGCACCCCCCCCCTCCCCCCCTCCCCCCGTTTCAAGGTAGAACGGACAGGAAAACTGGAACTGTAGATAGGGCGAAAAAAGGTCGAAATGTATAGGCTAACAAAATGCGAAAATCTTTGCCCCCCCCCGCTGATCACGATACGGTGCTGTTGTGGCGTCTGGACACCGGAGGCCCTTCTTTGAATGATGCGGTTACATCGTATTTGTCACTCTTAAAGATCCAAATCTTTTACCTATAGGCTAATAGCTCTCCATTCTAGGTCAAATCCTTAATTTATATCATGGAATGAGGAACGACGGAAGGGGTGGGGATGATTGCCCCCATCACCTCCTCCGTCCACCCGCGCTGAGAGCTGGGATCAGCTGCCGCTGTGAGCGGAGACAAGGGCGCATTAGGCGCTCAGCGTCAATTAGCCGTCACGGACTGAGGACCGCGGCGGGGCTCACGGGCCCCGGCGTGGCGGGCCGCGCCAAGGCATGGCGGGCCACGCCGCGCCACGGACTCGAGGCGGGCCTCAGCTTATATGTACGCCCCCACATTTTTTTAGTTTAATTCAGTTCTGGAAAATACATTTTTGAGTCATCCTAATGCTAATTTGTGATAATGGCTATAGCCTTATTATTCCTCTTTAAATTTGGCAGCATTTAAAATTGCAGGGGCCACGTACTGGCGAAATATTTTGACGTGACAACTCCAGAGCCTGTAGCGTATACGGCGGACATCTCTTCAGCATTGCAATACGCATATTTTATGGAAACCATGTTAGTGCCACTAGGGTCTTTAGTCTCCCTTTTCAAGCAGATTGTACTTTATAGATAGTATAATAACCCGATTTTATATATTGTATTGATGTTTTTTTATTATTTTTGCCCTGTGTTTGAAATAAAATTGCATACTTATGCCTAGTGCAGTCATATCAATTCCTTGATCAAATAAAAATTATGCGGTTATATTTTGGGATTTGCTGTTGATTTACGGAAGAGAAACAAAAACGGATCGTTTGTTTTCTTGTTGTTTAATACTTCATTGGTTTTGCTGCATAATAGTGAAGAAAAAGATGAAAAACGCTTAAAAATAGCACCATCTTGCTAATGAATTTTAACTAAAATATCCAACAAGGGGTTAAATCTTCTACACTTCAAACAGTTTTTTCACAAACCTTGTATTCTTTAACTATATAAGCAAGTCGCTGAAAATGCCTTCTAGAGCCGACCCAGGGACGCAAAGTCTCAAAGTCTTAAAGTCTCAAAGTCTCAAAGCCACAAAGCCGCCAAAACGCATTTAAACTAAAATATCTCACTGGTGGTTAACGATACGGCAACACCTCAGCTAGGATCATTGTGCTGCCAAATGATGACATACTGTTGTTTTCACTTCGGGTCTTGATTCCGGCTTTCAAAAATTTGCTGCAGCCCGTTAGAGGGGGGCGAGTGTAGGAAATTTGAGAGTCCTGAGGAGAGTCGAGGAGTGTAGAAATTTCAGATCTTAATACGTGATCGCCGAGTAGCCTACATGTACTAGCGGACCCTTAATTGCTACGTTGTTGTAGAGCCCGGAGGACCTTGCTCTGCTGTGCATCAAGCATACAATCTGCGCGCTTGAGCTTCATACAAACCACGCCCACCTCGCGGCTCAACCGTCGCAAACCGCTTGGAATTGGTTTAGGGTTAGCTGCCAGTTAATTTAGGGTTTAGCTCGGCCGTTTGGGTTGGATTGGGGTTAGGTTATCATAGGAGGAGCTAAGGCTAGAATATCTTAGTTTTCAAATTCCGTGTTTACTTTTTGATTGACAGGTGATGAAAACATACAGTGGGCGTGACTTGTATCAAGTCCAACCTTCCAGATTGTTACTGAAAGCTGAAATTTTCGCGTGCGTAGGCGCAAATTTTAGAGAAATTCGCGAATTAGTCAAACTCACCAATATCGCGCGAAAATTAAACTGCTGAAGCTATTTATAATGAGCGATCCTGAAAAAGCGAAAATTAAATGCAGCCAAATTTCTAAGATGCAAAATCTGGAAAATAACATGCAGCAAATGTAACTGTAGCCCTATAGCCTATAAATATGTTTTACAATATTCGCGATTAGCATTTACACCTGCATCATCAAGGCTGCAGGCAGCACACCAGGGCATAATTGAAGGAATTTTATGGTCTCCACATATTGATTTATTTTCCCGAGATAAGAACATCTGATGAGAGGGGGGGGATGCTGACAAAAGTTTGTAGCCCATTCTTAACAGTCATTGTCCATTTTCATGCCGTATGGTCTCCACGGGTTTAAATTGTCTCCACATAATTTTTTACCCATTTTTGGCAGTTATCATCTCATTTTTTAGCCTTTCTTAACAGTCATTGCCCCCTTTTAAAAAATACTACTACACATTTTTGCCCTGTGGACTCCACATTTTACTCTATGGTCTCCACAAATTGGTGGGACTACACACTTATTCTATGCTCCGCAGTACACCGTGGCGGCGCCTCGCGACGCTAATTGATGGGATGAGTAGCGGCACTTCGAGTGAAACAAGCTGCGCGCTAACGCGATCCAGATGACTGGACGCGACCCAGACAACTCGCGAGGTGTGGCGGCAATGCAGCCGGCGAGCATGATCGTGGTGGTGGTTTTGGGAGTTTAAGGACCCGCGTGGACAGGTATTAAGAAGATTCGACATGTATTGAGAGTGTTAGTTGAGAGACGTGATGGAGAGAAGAATAGAGGGCACGAGAGGACCGGGAAGGCCATGTATCGGAATGATAAATGACCTGCTTGAGAAGGAATCGAATGCGGATATGAATAGAAGGGCCGAAGATCGGCTAGGGTGGAGGGTTTGAACATCGAGGTCCTGTCAACTGGCAGAGCACTGAAGAGAGAGAAGGGCCGTGTATAGTAACGAAGACTATTATAGTCCGGTTCAGTGCGGAGGGCCACGCACAGATCGTTCCCCCCCTTTAGTCGCCGATTACGACTCGCCCGTGGTGCTCTAAGCTGCAAGCCAATTCTTCGCTCCCCAGCTTGCAGGGGGATCGGCGTGCATGAAAGTGATATGGTGTTAGTTTTGAAGTCTTAGGACCGTGTGTAGTAACAAAGACTATAACCGTCCAGTTCAGTGCCTCGGGGTAAGCGAAGAGCCGTTTCCCTTCTTTGGTCACCCTTTACTACTCGCCCGGGGAGCTCTGGGCTGCATCACCGGTTCTCTTTTGACCCCAGTCAGTCTGCATGGGGAGGCCAGGACAGAGCGGCGGGCGCGCAGCTGTTAGTTCTGACAAGCTCGCGAGGGCGCGCGCCGAGCCGCATCAGCATACACACGACAGTCGCGGACAAGCCTGTTTGGTCTATAGTGGTATTATCACTTGACTGCCGCGTGCTAGAGGTCCGGTTTTCGATCCCCGCTGTAGCAATACAGAGAATTCAATTCTCAGCTTGTCAAAGTCTTCTAACCAGAGCGGGACTATACACGGATGTGGTGTCGTTGGTAGCGAAATCGGCTGCCAGCGGCGAGCGGTGGGTGGCAATCCCTTATTAGGCATCGCTCCCAAACAAATAGGCTGACAAGATTCACATACGAGACGCGTACCATTTATGCTATGAACGCGTCTATAAACAACCAGCCTCATTCAGGAAGCGATCTTGTGACAATCTTCGTCTTAAGATTGTCTTAAGAGAATCTTAGGAAAATATTATCTTTTTTATTGAAAACTCCGCACAGGGCTCGCGCGAACCTAATGATGACGTCACGGCGATCATCGAATGAATTTTAGTTGTTTTGAATTTGAGTTAGGATAAAATTTAAGACAATCTTACGAAATGTACGTGAATGAGGCCCCTGAACAACAACAAGAACAACAACAACGACAATCGCGGACTCGCTGGCACGCTGCAACTTAATTGCACCGCGCACCGAGGCTAATCTTACCACATCACAATCAAATTCTCTAGACCATTTTAATGTCCCTGAATTAGTATTGCTAGTTGAAGTAAGTTTAGGGCTAGCTGGATTAGAAGCTGGGGTGATTTTTTTTGACAGTTTTATGCAATTAGGCGCTAAGAAACAGAGCTTCGGTTAGACGCCAGTTCGTTTAGCCTTTCACGCTCAATAGGCTATAGAGCAGCGTAGTGTACTGTTTAACGTATTAGTTGCCCTATCGTTGTTCTCTTGTCGTTGGGGATGGACTCGCTTATTGCCTACCC
>JAQIWG010004383.1:0-16119 GCA_034695025.1 Chamaedrilus cognettii | reverse complement strand
ACACCCACACGAGTACCGGTACACCTCCCCACCCACCTCCCACACCTCTGCCTTCACCACCACAAAACACCCACACGAGCACGCACTCACACAGAGTACTTGTACACCTACACACCCACACGACCACGCACTCACACCCACACAAGTACCGGTACACCTTCCCACCACCTCCCACACCTCCCCCTCCACCACCAACTACACACCCACACGAGCACGCACTGACACATACAGAGTACCGATACACCTATCACCCACACGAGCACATACTAACACAGAGTAGTGGTACACCTACACGCCAACACAAGCACGCACTCACAGAGTACTGAAAAAAAAGACGCTACACACCCACACAAGTACCGATACCATGCACACACTCACACATGCTGGAACACCTTGAGAAGTACTGGTACCATGCGTGCATTGCCCTCCTACACTCAGAGTTCCGGAACACCTACACACACGCACATGAGTACCGGTGTCCTGCAAATACTCACACGCACGGAGTTCCAGTAAATATATACACATCAACACAGCTACTGGTACCATAGATGTACCCAAAAAACAAGAAGTAAAGGTACAATTACACACACACACAAGCATACACCTACACACTAAATACCGATACCCTTCACACCCACACATACACTGACTACCAGTATCATACACACAGTGGTGCACCGACAAGTCCCAGACACAGTAAGAACCGGTACGCTGCCCTGTATGTAACCGTTCATATATCGAGCCAGTCTTACACTCTAATGGTGATCCATAGTAAAGACCAACTCAACACACCAGCATATGCAGAGTACCAGTGCCAAAAAAATGCAGTTACAGAAACATGAGAATTAGACATAACAATATCTGTCGTATATTGTCAGTAACATAAACAATATACACGAGCAAGTATGTCACAGTACCACAGTCGTAGACACCGGTCACCGGCCATATGTCCCTCAAGCTCTGCAGCAACATTTTCATGGCCCACCAGGTCCCACAAGGATGGAGAAGCCTCCTCGGTCGCCCTTAGACAACGCAAATTTGCCAGCAGAGGAAACAGTGCAACATCCCGGAGTCAATGACATAGACGAGGGCACTTAACCGAGAGCTGTGTGTAAGAGTGTGACGGCCCATGGCTCTGCGAGATAGAGACAGTCGTAGACAGCAGGCCCACATCAATAAAGCATTCTTCAATATTTAACTGCACACGATTTTAAAAGCAGGAGAACTGAGCGTACCTGGAATGGTCCTGAGATGTCAAGCGGAAGAGCGACGTCGGTCCATGTGTCGCGCGTGTCAGCGCCCTGGGTCCACACCGGGCCGGTCAGCGTGTCGTCAGCGGTGTGGACCCTCACACTGAGCGCGCAGCAGCCCCGTGCACGCCCGTGCAGCCAGTAGGACAGGCGCAGACACATGCGAGGGGCTGCACGCGTGCCCGGCAGAGGAGGCGGGGGCTGGGGGGACATGGTTAGGGGAGACAGGGGCGGGCTAACCAGCAGTGACCGACTTGTTCCTCCTTCCGACGCATTGGTGAAGAGGTAGGAACCACCTATGCAACACACATGCACACACAGTGAACACACACCACACATATATACAGTGAACCCCTGCACCACACACACACAAACACAGTACACCCCTGCACTACACGCACACAAACACATTACACCCCTGCACCACAAAGGCATACACACTGAACAGATGCATCACCCACACATGATTCAACACCTAAAACCAACCAACAGGAGTTGGCCGTGTGAGAGCCAATAGCTGGTCAAGGTTCAAACCTCCATCTGTAGACGACCGATCCCACTGCGGTCCATAGGCAGAGGTGAGGCGACTGTTGACTCGCCACAGCGCGTCTGCCAACAGCACCCCCGCACGAGTACGGACAGCACTCACACTCGTCCAGCCGCACAGACTAGACTCAAAGTTGCAGCACGCGTCTACTGCAAGCACAGAAGCAGCATTGATCACACAAGATGCAACAATACTCAATGAGTGTAGTATTACTCAGAGTATAGCATCACTCAATAGCGTATTGCATTACGCAGTGTGTAACATTACTCAATTCGTGTGTAGCATCATCACTCAATGAGTGCGTAGCATTACTCACTCAGTGTGTAGCATCACTCAATGAGTGTGTAGCAATTACTCCCTGAGTATGTACAATCATTCAGTGAGTGTGCAACATCACCCACTGTGTGTTGCATTGAACCCTGGTCCTGGACGTACTCAGTGCGTAGCATCATCCACTCAGTATATGCATAGCATCACTCACTGAATGTATAGCATTACTAACTCAATATGTAGCATTACACAGCACTACACCACAGCGAGGCGCTGTGGTGTAGTGGCTTAGGCGTCGGACTTTGAGTCCAGAGGACCAGGGTTCAAGTTCCCGCACCGGCAATCCTCATCAGGGCGGGCAAAAACGAGTAAACCTGTGTAAACACTAACATTAATAGTTTACACGATAAAAGGAGGGTAGCTAGTTTAGTTGTGAAGCATTACACACTCAATGTCTACCCCATGTCATACCTTCACTGAAGTACTACTCTGTCATGCTTCTCTGCTCATGTCATACCGCCACGCTTGTCATACCTCACCTATGTCAAATCTCCGCTGCACGCGCCACTTATGTCATACTTCAACCCGTGTCATACCTCCACCCATGTCATACCTATGCTGCATACGCCACTCATGTCATACCTCCACTCATGTCATATCTCCATCCATGTCATAACTCCACTCGTGTCATACCTCCACCAGCGTCATATCTCAGCTCATGCATGCACCACCCATGTCACACCTCAACCAACGTCATACATCCTCCACCCATGTCATACCTCCACCTATGTCATGCCTCCATCCATGTCATACCTCCACTGCACGCGCCGCTCAAGATGCTGATGTCGTCGAGCGCGACACCGCTGAAGCTGTTACTGAGCTCGGCGGAGAGAATGAGCTGGAGGGGCAAGGAGGGGGGTAGAGAGACCTCGGCGAGGGTCCACGCGCCCTGCAGGGGGCGCGCGCGGCTCCACTCGGGGCGCGAGTAGGCCTGTGTACGCCCCACATACGCGCGCAGGGCGACCGACGCAGGACTGCCGTACACGTAGTACCAGAACCTGAGGCAGAGCTGCTCCCCTGTGCCCCCCTGCGACAGTAGGCGCTCCGGGCTCAGCAGCAACGCACTCCGGTTACCGTCTGTGTAGATGTAGTAACCATCTGTACAGCACACACACACACACAGGCTACTATCAGTGTAAATGTAGTAATCATCTATAGACCACAGGCAGACACGTTACTATCTGTGACATTCTGAAAACATGTAGGAACCATCTATACACCATACACACACAGGTTACAATCTGTGTAGATGTAGTAACCATCTGTACACCACACACACACAGGTTACTATCTGTGTAGATGTAGTAATTGTCTGTGCAGCACACACACACAGGTTACTATCAGTATGCAGTAACCATCTGTGCATCACATATATACAGATTACTATCGCTGTAATTTTAGTAACCGTCTGTACACTACATAGATATCTACATAGATATTACTATCTGCGTAGATGTAGTAACTGTCTGTACACCGTACACACATGTGTATAATTATGTTACCATCAGCATGCAGTAACCATCTGGGCACCATACACGCACAGGTTACCATCAGTATGCAGTAACGATCTGTACACCGCACACACACACAGGTGTGCATGCGGCACATCTGTATAGATGTAGTATGGAATGTGGCATATGTCTGTACGTAGTCTGTACATCACACATACGCCGGTTATCCGTGTAGATTTAGTAACGATCTGTACATGACACACAAACAAGTTACTACCTGTGTATGCAGATGTAGTAAACTTCTGCGCACCACACATAGACAGATCATTATCTGTGTAGAAGCAGTGACTGAGGCCAGAGCGCAACCTCAATTTTCCAAAGAATTTCAGTCTCACTATAGCCGTTGCTCGCATCTGTACCCCTACGCATGTGAAGGAAGCCCACGACTTCAATGTCGTTCCCCAGCGCTGTCTAACAATCAGCGCATAGCCACATACGTACGACCACGCTATCCACACACATTCACACCTATGATCCACGACGTACATCCAGACTAATAACAATGCTCGTCAGTGGCCTCAATCTTGCATCAAACCAGCTTTATAGCTCTAAAAAGAAAAGAAAAAATCAGGCCTAACTGAAAGATAGTAAAGATATGCCAACAGGATATTAGACCATATAGATAGGTAAGTACAAGATGGATAAATTAGAGAAGTTGCAGACAAGATGTCGTCAAAGTTGACACAAGAGGTTGACTAATTTGACACAAGATGGTTAAATTTGAGAAGTTGCAGAACTTGCGTAATCAACATCATTGGACTGATTAGTAAATGTATATCAAATATGATAAAACAATCTCAGGCTCACACAATAGGTGCATGGCAGGACAATGAGACTCAAAGTATAGATGAGAGTAAGGCAGGAGTGTGGAGCATACAGGAGCCATTTGTGTGGTCGCCAGGGGGCCCGTAGGTCGACGGTGGGTCTCTGGTCCGATACCAACCCTCGTGCGTGAACTCACAGAAACCATCAGAGGCAGAACTGCAGCACAGCGACAGCAACCACACTGCTGCTCATGCTGCATCAACACTTACAGAATAACTGAATTCTTAAATCAAAAATTGAAGCAAAAGAAATTTGATTAAATTCTGAAAACGAGTAATTTATTGATTATTTTAAAACATATTCTTGATATACAAAATCGTTTTTCACACTCGCTATAGGCCAACACAACACACTGAAAGATCAGATTCACTCAGAAGCCAAATCATCACCGAAATCTGGGCAATTTATGACACTAAGTGAAAATCGAGCCACCTGCAGCAAGTCTAGAACCGAACAACCTTAACCACTACACCATATTGTCATTCTGTCATTCTAAAGATGATAAGAGTTCTGATTAGGTTCGATGAGCAATTATTGATTTACATTCATATTTTCAGTAAGTGAAGCAAAAAATCTACAAACCCATCATTTGAGAAGTCACATGCTAAGATGTTCTGTCCTGTAAATAAAACAATGAAGTTACAGCCATCAGAAAAGTTAGTACATATAACAGTTAATATATAACAAAATCACTCATGCATATTAAAATTGCGCACATATGTGCATTTTTAATCCAACAGAATGGCTGCGGCGTTCTGGCGACAGACAAAACAATCTCACAAAGTTCTCCAAGCCCAGTAGAGTATGCTACAAAGTGACATCTCATAGTACATTTCAATATTTTAATTAAAATGACCACTGTGCAGTATGTGCGTATACAGACCAACCTGCACAGTGTGTACACGTGTACCCAGATCTACCCACACAGTGTACGCTTGTACTGAGTCCTACCCACACAGTGTACGCGTGTACTCAATCCCACACAGTGTACGCATGTACTCAGCCCTACCCACACAGTGTGTGGGTGTACTCAGTTCTACCCACAGCGTGTGCGTACGTGTACTCAGTCCTACCCGCACAGTGTGTGTGTACTCAGTCCTACCCGCACAGTGTGTCTGTTGTACTTAGTCCTACTCGCACAGTGTGTGTGTGTGTACTCAGTTCTACCCACAGCGTGTGCGTGGGTGTGTACTCAGTCGTACCCGCACAGTGTGAGTGAGTACACAGCCCTACCCACACAGTGTGTGTGTACTCAGTACGACCTGCGCAGCGTGCGTGTGCGTAGGATTCATCCGATGCGTCGCCGCAGTCGTCCTGTCCATTACAGAGCTGGCGCTGAGTGATGCACTTCCTGTTGAAGCAAGTCCACTCCTCTGAACGGCACGGTGCTGCACCACACACATCCACTACACTACCTACACTCACTGCACCACACGCACCACATGCACTACTTACACTCACTTCACCACATGCACCACTTACACCCACTGTACTACTTACACTCACTGGACCACACGCAGCCCTTACACCCTCTGTACTACTTACACTCACTGCACCACATGCATCACTTACACCCACTGCATCATGCACCACTTGCACTCTGTGTGTGTGTGTGTGTGCACTGTGTACTCAGTTCTACTGGCACAGTGTATATGTACTCAATTCTACCTGCACACTGCACACTCTGCACACAAGTGTCTCACGTCTATTTTGTTTTGTTTTTTTGCATTTTAGGGATTACGTGTGTAGCAAAAAGACTATATACAGTCCGGTTCTGTGCAAGCGAGCCTGCACAGAATCACTCCTCCTTCTTTAGTCGCATTTTGCAACTCGCCCGGGGAGCTCCGGGCTGCAAGCTAATTCTTTGTTCCCCAGGCTGCAGGTGTCTTGCGTCAAAACATAAAATAGTATCTGCCATTATTTGATGCGTCTCGCATCAAAACATCAAATATTGGCATATAGATACTACTGTATAGTATAGAGCAAATTGTGGTAATTTTGTGATACAGAAGTAAAATATCACACTCAAAATTCACATAACTAACTGCACTATATCACTTAAATGCACTGCACCACAGCACCTACAAGCGCTGCACAACAGACATCACTTCAAAGCTTGGTGATGATCCATGCTGCGTTACATAACAATCATGTGAAAGAGTGTGTGGACTAATCGTATGATAAACGGTGCACAAATACATCAAAAATGATGCACAATGTCAATGGCGTTTACAACAAAAAACAAATGACATTCACACAAATGAATGTGGGAGGTTGAATTTGTAGCTTAGGATCGTGAACACAGAGCCTGTCCGGCCCTGTGTAAGAGAGCCACCACAGAGCGCTCCCCCTTCTTTAGTCGCCTTTTATGACTCAACTGTGGAGCTCTGAACTACAAGCCAATTCTTTGTTCCCCAGCTTGAAAGGCGAATAAATGCATGTATCACGAATGAATGTATAGTTTGAGTATCGCAGTACAGACATAATGCAGACGAGTTGCAAAGGCATCTTGACGACACCAATAGCTAGTTGCTTCAACTGGGTGACACCAGCTGATCATCTTTCACGCTTCCAATGGAGTGTGGCGCGACAAACGACAAAAACTAAAAGGCTGCATGCGTGTGACATACATGGACGACCACACATGTGATAAATTTTATTGTTGATGGCCTTTACACAGTTTCAACTGATGCAACCAAGCGCACCTAAAAACAATTGCTAACATATAAATTTCACAGACAACTTTAAATTGCATGCATATATATTTAAATAAATAATGAACGTTGCACAATGTACAAGTTTGTGAGCAAAAACAAGTGATCAACAGTTACCCTGGCTTGCAACTCCTTCGATGAGCGTCGACATCGTTGTGGGACTGTCATGGATGACGTAGGTTGCATAGAATCCTGTCCCGTTTATGTTGTTGTCAGTCAAAAACTTGATATCAAACTTGCTCCCTTTCACCGGCCCTTGTGATAAAATAAGAAAAGGAACCTCAATAATCATAAATCATACTGACCAACTGGTCAACATTCATCGATTATCACTTCATCAGTCACACTGAGTCCTACATGTATACAACAGGAGAGAGAAGATATATATATGTCACTAGATCAACACTATAAGAAATGAAAAACATTATAACTTAAACTAAAAGTAATTGGTATGTTAAAAATCTGAAGATTAGAGTTGTAAGTTGTGACACATTGTATAACTTGCATTATCATTATGATTTGTCTGATGTCACACTGTTCCAAAAAGATGTGAGGTTTTACAGACTATTTCTTGGGATATAAATAACTCTCCCAATAAATTTGGGGAAAAAAGTTTAGTTTGAAGCAAATTTCTGGTCAGAAACTTACATATTATCAAGTGCTACGGTAATAAGACGATCATATATGAAATGTAGTTGCACTACTCAAATCACAATTCAAGCTTAAGCATCAGACAGGCAAATACTATATATTGCCCAAAAAAATTTCACAGGTCATTATTGTTGAAGCAATAAGAGAAAAACAGCATGTCACACAAGGATATGCAATCATCATTTTAATATATGTTTACTTAGTTGACGAATTATCCAGCATATATCCGCATTCATTATCTATAATATATAATCAATGGGGATATCATTTATCCAGAACGAACTAGTTACCCTCCCTGAGCAATTTCCATGAATTAATCAAATTTTCTTTTGACTCTGAGCATAGGCTGACAGAAAACAATCGTGTTTATCTAATAATTGATGCATTTAAGTCAAACTTTATTAAAATAAATGTCAAAATTTTCAGGAAGGCTACCACTAATTAACGATTTGCTGGAAAACATTTTTTATTTTTTTAATATTTTGAGTAGACATTAAAAATCAATTGTCAAATCAACACAAAATGAAACTTCAGTCAGACTTTAAATGATCACTGCTATTCAGTGATATAAATCGACCTACACATCGAAAACAAAAGTTAAATAGCAGACTATTGTGTCTGACTTTATTTCATTAGGAACTCTTTCTTGCAAATTTACTAGATCTTCTTTCTGAAATCATTTTGTTACAATTGTTCTTTCAAATTTCATACAAAAGTTCATCATGAATGTTACTTTCAATCCTTTAGTCCATATTTGATTTAAATGTTTGCAAGTTTTTTCCAAATACTTTGTGTCATGTCACGGTATTTCAAAGTATTATTGTTGGCAGCTTTACTAAATATCTCGAGGGACATCATTTTTTTCTCTAAAAAATGTAGGGAAATCTTCAGTTTCATTTGACAAAAAATTTTAGTATGAAACTTTTTCATCACAACACTGAGTGCCATTCAATGATTGAAGATTTTATCCGCAATTCAGTGTATTAGTTACATACCAGAACGGTTACCCTAGAGGCATTCCAAACTCAAACAACTTTTCAAACTTAACCAGTCTAATCTGTCAACATAGATAATAAAGCAAATCAGGAAAATTATTGTAAAAACCTCACAAATATTAAAAGTAGAATGATAAGCCTAAATCTTCAAAAATCTGATTTGTCAGATGTATTCTGAAATTCAGGGTGGCCTTAAAAAGATCTATTGGTGGCAGTGTGCATTAAGTTTGCACTTCACAAAGCTAGTTTTTATGTTACAATATTTGCAGAACAATATTAGCCAGTATTGAATGAATCACACACTGTCACACAATTTGCTGACATATAGACTCTAAACCAGTGCTTATTAGCTCGCAGCTCGGCCTTGTATGATGAGAATATTCAAACTAATCATAATATGACAACACTGCACTTCTTACAATTTAGTACAAATTATTCTCAACCATGCAGTTGCTAACATGTGTTAAATCTAATTTACACAACTTCACACGTGAAAGTTTGTTTAATTTTGTCTTGGTGTTAAATTTTAAGGACCGTGTGTGTATTCATAGATATTTTATTGGGCTGTATTCTACTAATTAGTACAATACATTCAATACAGCCCAATAAAATATCATCAAAATGCTATTTCAAATATATTACAGTAGGATTTTGATTTCTCATAAGACTATACAGTATCTCACAGCTTGAAGACATGTCTTAAAACTTTAATAAATCTCAAAGGAGAAAATCTGATCTATTTTTTCTCAGCTAGTCGCGGACCGGTGACAGGTGGTCCGCAGACCGGCGCCGGTCCGCAGACCACCACTTTGCGAAGCGCTGCTCTGGGCAATCTTGTAATTGTTCCCCCTGTCTGGTGTACTAGAATATATGCAATTTATTGCTATATTCAACACCATAGAACTAGTCATTTAACTTGCAAAAACAAGTGATAAAAAAATTGACCACAGACTTTCCTTAAATGAGACAAAATTCTGCCAACAAAATATTTTTTGCCAATTTTGGTAATTGGTAGATCAAGCCCTACGCGAACTAGTCTCGAGCTGTTATAAATAGTTCATATCTCTAACGATAAGAACTATATTAAATACTTTGGAGCACAAAGGTATCATATGTATAATTTGCCAGAATGGAGGCAACACATAAAAGGTGTCGGTAATTGCAATATCCGTAAGAACACAATGGGCCCATGCATATATAGTGCAGATAGCACCAGAACACACTGGTATTACTTGCATGTGCCATAGCATCGTTGGAGTCTGTTAGCCTAGGACATGGATTGTAGTGAATTGAGCAGACTAGTGAACAGTTGAGTAGTTACATGTACGATGAAAATTAATAAAATATTTAAAAATAAATATAGAAAATATGTGAATCTTCAGCACACAATGGTCCTATTTGCTTTAAAAAAAGTCATAAACTATTTTTTTTTTTATCGCGGACAAATTAAGCATCTAGACAATTCTAATTGTCATGAAGATATCAATTGTAAAACCATGCTCCAAACCGCTTTGTACTTTGCTTCATTGCTGCAAATAGATTTTATATTAACGATCATACCCGTCTTTTTACAATAACTTTGAAACTCATAAAATGCATATGATACCTTTGTGCTTCAAGTATTATTAGAAAAGAAGAGAAAAAATGCGTCAATAACAAGTCAATAATTATACAAGCTATTGATAAACAGATCATCAGTGAAAGTTCTGGGAGCCAGGCAAACAAATCACCAAATAAAAAACGTGCGCTAAAGTTCTGGAGCATGCTTACAGCAGAACTGTTTAGACCAGACGTTGGAGACGGGGTTGTCAGGCAGTGAGACGCCGTAGTTCCACAGACCCTGACCGCAGTACTTGATAAGCTGCGTGCCGCCCAGCTCCACGTAGTCAAACGAGCAGAAGGGCGACGACGCCTCGAGGGCGAAGCGCTGAAAGGTGAAGCAGATGACTTTGGGCGTGTCGGGGGTCGCGCCACTAAGGTACACACTTTGCACGCACGTGAGGTTGTGGCGGTAGTCAAAAGGAAAGTTGTAGCTGGAGATTACTCCGGTGTTGAGGCGACCGAGCAGCGAGCGGCCACAGGCAGGAGACACAGCGGCGTCTGAGACTAAAGATAGAACAGTGTCTGAGACTAGAGACAGAACAGTGTCCAAGAGAAGAGACAGAACAGTGTCTGAGGTTAGACACAAAACAACGACGGAGACTAGAGGCTGAACAGAGACTGGAGACAGAACGTTGTAGGAAACTAAAAACTGAACAATGGCTGAGACTAGAGACAGAATAGTGTCTGAGGCAAAAGACAGAACAGTGTCTGAGACTAAAGACAAAACAATGTCGGAGACTAAAGACAGAACAGTTTGTGAGACCAGCGACAGAACAGAGGCTGAGACTGGAGACAGAACGGTGTAGGAGACTAAAAACAGAACGATGGCTGAGACCCCATCCTTCTCACTTCACCTAGCCTTCCTGGAACAGGTACAGATCATAAAACTCAAGTGAAAGGTTGCAAGGTGTATTTTAAAGCCTCTGAAGCAGCAGTGGCTCCTGGGAAAGCGCTGCATTAAGACATTGATCGCGGGGGTGGGGTCATTTTTCTGCATGACATTTCCAAAAAGCTCTGCAGTGGGGTCATTTTTCAGCAAACTTCAACTAGCTCTGCAGATAGGGAGGTAGTCATAAGGGTTAAAGCCAGCCTCAAATAACTCACAAGCGGGAGCGGGTGCGGGGGGGGGGTAGGGCACCATAAATCTGTATGGTCCCGACAAAACTACCCAAATGTATCATAGCGTCAAGTGTCTTCAATAACAAACTTGTACACTAATGAAAAAAAGACACGTCAGAGCTGAAGCTCACATTTAAATTTCTTAGTGAAAAACATAGGCATCAAATCAATTATTTTAACAGGGGGGGGCACAGCCACCATGGACTCCCCAACGTCTTTCACACAGCGCAGCCTCATAGAATACAGCTCATAATTAATTCAGATAGAAAAGATTCAAAGCGGAGAGGAATCACTGTGAGTGGGGATATCTAACGCCTCTGGATGGCCCCATTTGACCTTCAGTCTGCGCTCCTCAAAATGTATGATACTACTGGATGGGCGGCCGTGCCAAGATTTACATCGCAGTGGATACTTTAAGCAGTGCAGGCTTTAAGCAGTGCAGGCTCCACTGATGCGTCTCAATCATCAGCGCGCTGACGGGCTGCATTAGCGAGGCACACAGATCTGATTTCACTGCTTTAATACCGGTATTGCAGGGGGAGAGTTACCGGATGCACCGGCCATCCAGCTCTCACTACAGGATAACATGGCTAGCACGAGCGCTACACAACACAGCCTGGAACATCCAGCAACGTCTGGCGACCTGGATTAAAATACTGAGGCATATTTACCTACTTTCCCACACTGATCGAATATCCCATATTAAAGGGAAATTTTTTACTGAATTTGTACTATTTAAGATCAAAATGTTAAACAAATTTCATCGAAAATATTGTCAACAATTATTAAGGTCACTTTTCCAATAATTTGTTTTCAATTACCGGTACTTACAATTTTGCAGGCCTAAGTCAGATTGCTGCACAAAGTTTTCAGACGCCAAGTATCACTATATATTATCCAACACGTCACTTTTCTTCAGAAAACTGTAGTTTAATTTTATCATATAATTTGCTAGACTATGAAATCCCCTGAAAATATCTTCCATTATCTGCAGTTAAAATTGGGTCTGACAAAAATTCAGGTTCAAATTTTTGGGTTCACGATCAAAATATTTAGTTAGTCATATTCAAAATATACTTGAAAAGCTAAATATTTATATTTTATTCACACAAAAGTGTAATGTACATACAAACACAGAAATGCACATGCTGTAATGCATATTCTGAAAATACTTGAAAAGCTAAATATTTATATTTTATTCACACAAAAGTGTTATGTACATACAAACACAGAAATGCACTAGTTACACAAACTAAATAAATAATACAAGAAAATAGCAAATAAAAAGGCAACCAACATATCTAATTCTCCATACTATGTCATAAATCTGACAGCAGCCAGCAAAGACTAATTGAATAATAAAAACCAACTAAATAAATTCAATGACATTATAATATAAATTACATGATCAAACACTTTTAGCTTCAAACAGACGCCAATGAGGTTTCTATGTTAAATTTTATAATAATTAGAGCAACTGCCAGTAATTCTGTATAATTCTGTCTAAAAACATACATTAAAAAATAAATGTTGGGCGCTTAACGACTGTGATCTGATTAATTACTAACTAGCCTACTTCTTAACCACAAACCTCTTACCCGAATAAAGGACATTCAATTTAAACATAAATAAACTGCTCAACTGTATCCCAAAAGGTTAAAAGGTATAGATGGTTCATGTCATAGGTACAATAGAACTACATAATTCTACTAAATAGACACATTCGCTCTTGGCCACAGCATCTGTCAAAGTTCACTGGTCGTTCAGCCGGGCCAGTCCGAATTTGCGTTTGCTCAATTCTGCAAGTAAGTAATTCTATGGTCATTCCATAAAATTTTACAGATAATATATGTCACCCGATATTCTGATATGATGCTATCATCGAGGCGCTGTGTTGTAGTGGTTAAGGCGCAGGACTAAGAAGTCAGAAGATAGGGGTTCACGTTCAGTTCCGGCAACCATACTACAGGCCCTTCAACGAAGGCTGTTGAACATAGGAATGTCACTAGTTTCAAAGCAGTGAGCCAGTAATTTATTATTTGATTGACGTTAGGAAGGGCAGCCAGCGATAAAAACTCACTTCCAGCAGTTTCAACAAGGGTGTAAACCAGTGTGAAAACATAATCATGAATCAGGTTAGGCAACAACAAACGGCGCACAAAAAGCGCTTTTTGTGTGCGGTAAATAGCGCACAAAAAAACGCATATTGGGACGCCGTACGTGGTGGTAGTCTCTGTGCCTTAACATCTAATGAGTTCCATAATTTCCTTGAAAAATTGTAATCAATAAGGAAGGCTTAAAATTGTGGCCTCCTCATGATTTTACTTTCCTGTGTGATGTGTGTTAATGTAGGACTAACAGGTGTTAACTTTGTCAAAATATAGCACAAAACTCACAAGTTGCCAACACAATAAACTTCCAGTATACATACACTATATATCTACCAGTAAATATTTTATCACTTCTCGCCATTTGCACGAAAACAGATTTTGCCCCCTTTTATTTTATACTATATGATACTCCAGTTCTGTCAGTACCTTTCTTGCTGCTCAGCAAGAAAGGTGCTTACAGAACTGAAGTATCATATAGTATCATATATTCCAGAATAGCCAAATTTTTCATGAAATTCTTAGCATTTAGTGAGTAGTGAGTGTGCTGTGAATTTTCACGAAATTTCAAGAATGCCAAATATATGTCACAATTTATGACATCCATTTTTCACAAAGAGGTTTTTCTACTAATTTTTAAGAAACATTTTTTAAAAACTTACATTAAAGAAGATACAGTACATTTATAAATGCCAGTAGTGTAGGAGCTTCTTCATTTGGTTTTTCGAGCAGGCAAGAAATAACAAGGCATCACCCACTGTGTACGAACAGGGGACAAGCCGATTCCTCTAATGCCAATTCGTCTAATGTCGTCTAAAATCAAATCGTCTCTCATCGTCAAATTCAAAGAGTCCGTTTCGTTTCAAATATTATTGCTTAGCCTATCGATGTACACAAAGAATAGAGCTCATTGAGCAATCGCTGGTTATTAAATCACTTGCAAAGTAACAGCTCAGGCTGCATCGCCTATGACGATCATTGTCCAATAATTACACCAAAGTTAACCAACCAGTGTGACTCTGAAAGTATCAAATCATTTAATATCGCGATGATTAGCTAATAATGGCGCTCAAGCCTGTGAATAAAGTGAATATTTAAACAATGATTAGATATTAATATTGGCTTACATCGCCCTGATCCCTAAGCACTTTGAATATGTGAGCGCAGTGCTGGCTCCAGGCTCAAAAAGTCAGCTGCAAAACTTGATGTTCAGCAAAGAATAGCTCCTCATATAATCTTGGGACAGCGCAAAGCCCATGCCGCTCCGAATTGAGAAAGTAGGGGCTGAGGACTGCGACGGTGCGACACGACACCACAATGACAGTTTCGCCCACTGCACTCTAATGAGGTCACTGGAGACTGTTGGGCAAGAATTGATAAATAGCAGTGAGTCCAGAGACCCCTGAATACGGCTCCATCGACGCGTTAAAAATGAGCCTGAAATTGACGTCTTGATCCTGCAAGGTCTATATCAGCCCCAGTACTGCATCCAGTCCCTGCTCCTCACTGCCCGATCGCTCTTCACCGCCCGATATATCACTCTTCACCCCAAGATATATGCCAGCTGCAGTTCTTTCTTTTTTCTTTAAAAACTCCATCACATCGTTGGCATCCATGACAAGAGCAGTCAGTATGCGGAACAGGGCTGGAACAGGTACTTGAGCTGACGAGAACTGCAGCGTGTGTGCGCTATGCTAGCAAGTTTTCAGACGCTGGAGACGTTTATACACATGCAGTGAACGCCATAGAAAAAAATATACATTTTTATTTTTAAATGGCAGGGTGTGGATTAGTTGTAATATCATTATTGATCTACTTTGTTGAAAAAATTGAGTTAAAATAATACATTTTAGTACTGCCCCAAGCCACATGTAGTTTCGCTGAACGCTGTAGCACGAATTAAGCCAAGTGCAGCGCATGCGGCTACAGTTTTATACTTGTAGACTCGTAATAAATGGTTGTAATAATTCAAATCGATCAGGTTATAATTGCATTTACATAACCGTCACATCTTTAAGAATTTAACATGTTTGAATCATTAACAAGCCTACACAATAGCAGGCCTGACTCACAAAAAAAATCTCAACTGGGTGAAGTAAACATTTTTCTGAATAAACAATTTTCTCGACTGCAGTAACTTTCGCCTGACTTTGTCATTCTGCTATTCCGAAATAGGATCGTCAAAATTTGAATGTTTGAGTAGAATGGAAAAGTCAGGCATAAAAGTTACCTTCACTCAGGGGCCTCTCTGAAAGAGGCCCAAGGGGCTAGGACTCTAATTTCTGGCCCATGGGTAGACAGCAGAAGGCTGAACACAGACATGTTTTTGTCATGGCAATGACATCATGAACGGTCCTGCTTCCGGCTCTCAAACATTCACATTTGAAAGATTCTATTTCGTTTCATTTCCACAAAGTGGGGATAACTATACATTTTAGGGGGTTCTGACCCCTTGTAATCATTTTTT
>JAQIWG010004382.1:0-16122 GCA_034695025.1 Chamaedrilus cognettii | reverse complement strand
GGGCCAAAAACGTGTCCCTGGAGTGTAACAAGTCCCCCAATGAATTGAGATATCGAAAAACTATATAAAAGCAAAGTGGTTGTCGACACTTGGCTTAAGAAAAAAGTGGCATCGGATTTCACGCAGGTGTACTCCGCCACTGTCTGGAGCCAGGTGAGGTTTCCCTCTGTTTCCCCTCAGTGTTTCTGAACCCGGGCAACGCCGGGTACCCCAGCTAGTATATATATATATATATATATATATATAATTTATCCGGTTTAGCTATAGCCCCTATGTTTTGGATCGGTCTAATATATCGTGCATATTGCCCGATTAAATCAGAAGCAGAGAGTGGAATTGAGTGAATACCCGGTGTCTTAACAGAGTTAGTTATATTCTCGGCTAATTCATCACTCCTCAATCTGTGAACTATATTTTGTGAGTCGTGACACGAAATTAATCAAATCTAGCAAGATGTCGACTCAAGTTTTAGCTCTATTTTATCTCCTCCTATCCGGTAAGATGCATTGATTTTTCACGTGATGCGTTTTCACGTGATTTCACGTGATGGCTTACTTGGCTAACTTGAGGCAAATTTTGCTGTTTTCTTGTCACACTGGCCTATTGCAATACGTTGTGGTTTTTATTTCGCACTTGTTACCAGTACGCGAGTAATTCTTAGTCAATTTTGAAAAGTTGAAAATTTCACTGGTTTTTTAAAAACGCATTTCCGTAGTCTTACTTTGTGTTCAGGTTTGTTTTGCTTGTATTAATCAGTTCCGTTGCTCGACTGTTTGCTATAATGATTTATTTTCAAATTATTGAATGCCGTTAAAAAACATTGGCTGTGATATTCGAATTGCACGATTTCTGTTGCAATTCAGGGCTGTTTGAGAACCACGTGGACAGCTCTGTCAGCGCAGGAGCGATAGTGAGCGTGGCAGACAAATCAAACGGTAAGTGAGATTTGAATTATTGTGCATAGCAGCGCTATTAATTTCATTCGCTTCTTCTTCAGAGTTCTACCAAGTGGTAGGTTATTGGTGTCCAAACCTTCCACCCTAGCCGATCCTCAGCCCTTCTCTTCACATCTGCATACGTTTCCTTCTCAAGCAGATCGTCTGTCATACCAATATGTGATCTTCCCGGTCCTCTCTCGCTCTTCATTCCTCCCTCCATCAAATCTCTCAACAATCCCTCTCTTCATTACGTGTCCAGTCTACATTTCTTTCTTCTGACTATCGATTATTAGTTCAGGAGGTCATTAATTAACTAGCTCATGGGGTCAAAAAAATTTCAAAAGGCTTCGGGGGCTGTCGGCAATTTTAAATCCGGATTTTGAAATATGAACTGCAAGATTTGAGATACCTTTTGCTATGATATATATATATCGCATAGTTCACAGTAGCACACATGTTATCTAATAAATAAATACTCAACATTTTTTATTTCGTGGGATATTTGAATTTTGTGTGTGGTTCAAGTTTAAATTTGAAGTAAATACACGTGGCATTAGCATCTATCGTGCATTAGCATCTATTGTGCATTAGCATCTATCGTGCATTAGCATCTATCGTGCATTGGCATCTATCGTGCATTAGCATCTATCGTGCATTAGCATCTATCGTGCATTAGCATCTATCGTGCATTAGCATCTATAGTGCATTAGCATCCATCGTGCATTAGCATCCATCGTGCATTAGCATCCATCGTGCATTAGCATCTATCGTGCATTAGCATCTATCGTGCATTAGCATCCATCGTGCATTAGCATCTATCGTGCATTAGCATCTATCGTGCATTAGCATCTATCGTGCATTAGCATCTATAGTGCATTAGCATCCATCGTGCATTAGCATCCATCGTGCATTAGCATCCATCGTGCATTAGCATCTATCGTGCATTAGCATCTATCGTGCATTAGCATCTATAGTGCATTAGCATCTATCGTGCATTAGCATCTATCGTGCATTAGCATCTATCGTGCATTAGCATCTATCGTGCATTAACATCTATCGTGCATTAGTGTTCAACTTGTGCAGTTGACAATTGGTGAGGACAAAGAACTGTCCAATCCTATAGAGCAGCTTATAAAAACTAAAAGTATCAGTTTTATAGTTACTTGGAAAGGGCTCATGATATAGGTTCTGAGACAGCACAATTTCCTCTCTCCACCGTCGTGGTATCAACTAATATTCTATGTTTGGCGTATTGTCGAAACATATGGCTACCACCGAACAATGAAAACTTTTTGTTGTTGGTCCAACCCGATCCTTTACAGGATTCAAGCGTCAACCCTATCCTTTTTAGGATCTGTCATCGATATGGGTTGAGACATCGATCTACGGCCGTAATGTTAAATAATTCAACGGCGTTTGAGCAATAGTTCCTCTGACAGTCTGCAATGGACAATGATGCCACTGCTGGCGATATATCACTAGTTTTTTTCGATATTTAAGCGTTTAGGGATCCGATTTTTAACGCAATCCCCAGATATCTGGGGATATTTTTTGTGAAATGACGCATTTAAAAATAAAAACACAAGATATTTTCGTCAACAAATGCAATCAGGGGATGTTTTTGGCCGAGATACCCAGAATCCAGGGATGTTTCTTTTGGTTCAATGGTGTCACTGGTAATGGAAACTGTCACAAGATTCTGTTAGTCCTAGAACGCGACTCGCCAGTCACTGTAGTCAATTGGGATGATAAATTAAAGGTCTTGGCCTAGATCTAGCTGTATAGACATGTCCACCTCAAAGATTAAGGCCCCTGCTTTAGAAATTTGAGGTAACAGAGTTAATAAATTGTCAAACTCTGCATTCAGAACAGCAGAAGTGTAAATCGAGCCCTTGTTGTTGTTGGGTAAGCTGAAATTATATAACTAACCACATGTAAATAGAGTGCTGATGAAATAAATGCCACACTAAAAAAATTTAATGTTGATAAGAAAAACACCAGAGGCCTAACACTGATAGGAATAAATGTTAAATTAATATATAATATGTCAATAAATTCTATATCGTTTTCATTAATGCTTGCAAAAATTTTCTGCATTAATCGCTAGACCTGTATCATATTGTGCTTCAGAAGAGTGCTTAATTGTGATGGTAGAGTTTAGTTGGTATGGTGGGGAAATTCTTTTGTTTCCCTTTCCCTCTGATAATGCTTCCATGTCGCTGTGAAATTATGAATGGAGGACGAAATTAACAATTTATGTCATAGATATTTCCAGCTAGCTCTAGTTCTGTGTTAATCATGCAGTCTATGTGTCTCCACGTGAGCCAAGTGGTGACATTTTGAAGCTGGTGCAACAGTGGGTCATGTCATAAATTGAGATTTAACGTGCATTCGACTTCACAATTTAATGCACCAAAATTTTGCTGCCTTATCCAAAACACCAATAAGAGAAGGATTAATAGACCATAGTTATACATATCTGTGCCCAATGTCAGTATGACATTTCCCTTCCCTAAATTCTTGTTTATTGACATAGAAAATTAGCGAGTAGATGAAAAATTGATTCATTTGAAGCGGAAATGTCCTTTTAGAGTTGAAGATAGATGGAAAATGAGAATTGTGGTGCTAAAAAGTGCTACTTTTGCCACAAATTAAAAAATTTGGGTCAAAAAATGGGCAAAAACATAACTTTTGACATATTCAGGAATAAGTTTTTTTTGACAAATAAAATGGTTTTTTCATCACATTTTTGATCAGAAATGCGTTTTTTTAGGGGCCTTTCGGTGCTTTTTCCAAAAACTGAGTGGAACCACTGTTTCAGTACTGTAGTCTACTGCCACTCTCAATCCACTCTGTTGTTGAAGCTTTCCCATTCACGACTTGCGGCAACACCGGTCGACACGGTCCGACTCAGTTCCAGTGCGACGCTGCCTACCGGAGCCTACCCGGGAACCGGGTCCGCGTGATAGCGATCACACCGCTGGCGGGAGTACAGGTGTGGAGGGTACCGGAGACTGGTACATACAGGTCGGTGTTGGTGACAAAGGGTCATTTCAAGTCCACGGTGTTACGATTGAGTTGGAGTTGAGTTAACGATGGACAAGTCAGATCACATTCATGTTCACATTCGGAATGGCATTATAACGTGATAGCAATCGGTCAGTCCAGCTAATATTGATAGACTTACAAATCACATTCACATTTGGAATAGCATTCGATTCTGTCAGTCCGGCATACCAAACATGTCAAAACGGACAAACAACAGCAAAAATGTGAGTACGAATGTGAATCTGACTTGTCGATCGTTAACTCAACTCCAACTCGATCGTAACACTGTTGACTTGAAATGACCCAACGGCTTTATCAGTGCAATTGGCTAATGACAGATTGATCGACCTTGATTGAAAATGAACTAATTTGCGCAGGAGTTAACAAGGCTGGGGCCTCATTTACGTACATTTCTTACGATTTTCTGAAATCCTATCCTAACTGAAATTTAAAACAAATAAAATCCAATCGCCGACAGCCGTGACGTCATTATTCAGTTTGCGCACAACCGTGCGAAGTTTCGGATAAAAAGATAAGATTTGCCAAAGATTCTCTTAAGACAATCTTACGACTAAGATTGTCATATAAGATATCTACGTGAATGAGCCCCCTGGTTTTTGTATTACACTATGCCGTGCTAGAAAACAAACATAGTTAGTACTTGTGAATCTCATCCTATACACTGTAAAAAAAAATTTATATGGCCACAGAGTTTTCGCATGTTGTACGTATGTGTCATGGTTTTTCTGAATGCATCGAGGCATCACTTGGAGCATAGGCTAGAGACTAGAGGCATCAATGTGCCTGGTAATACTTGAATCTGGAATTGTTTCAATTTTATAAAATTAAGTAGTGTTGCTTTATGGATCATCTTGTATATTGAATCTGCAGCGTCACTGCCGTGGGAGCGAGTGGAGGTATTGGCATTCTCAATCCCGATTTGTCCAAGAGAGGGTACGCGCACGCCAGTTTCAATTTCACGGCTGGGAAGGAAATCTTTATGCTAATTGGTCAACAGGGAGAGAGCGCTTGCAAGGTCAGAGGGGCATTAAGGGTCAAAGAGTAGCTCGCATTATTTAATGCCTTAGACTTAAAGATATATAAAGCTCACTAAATACAAATTTCTTAGACTAAGTCCTTCATTTCGTAAACAATATTATCTGGCATTGGTATTAAGTAATTCTTGAACAAATTAGGGCGGCCTTTAGAAATTTGATCTAGTTCGCGTTCATCGGGGTGATGTATGGTTTTTGAATTTATTTTATGTTCTTTCTTATTTTCTATATTGATAGGAGTCATGTTTGTAGGTATCTTCTAGCTAATTTATTGAAAAAAACATGGCCGAGTTTGCAGTCTGTGACCACGCTATTGTAAGCTAGCTTACAATCACCATATATTATAAAGCCATCGTGTTGACATTGTTGACGTTGTCTAAGCAAATAGATTACGCAGATGTACCGTGTACATAAACGTCAACGTAACGTTGATATGAATTTTTGCTCTCGATGCAGAACTCGTTCAACTCAAAGACGGTGAACATTTGTCGTTCTGGCAGTAGAGATCCTCATCAATTAGACCAAGAGTTGGCGACACTGGTGGGCGGCGCGGGGGGCGGGGGTGGGGGCACTTTTGTATTCATGGTAAGTCGCTGACTTCTTAAAAATCTATTTTACGCGCACTGATATAGCGTTACATTTTCGGCGAATCTATCAATCACAGCTGCGGGTGTTTGTGACAGGATTATTCCATTATTTTCGATATTAGGCCATGATTGAGAGAATCGGCAAAGTCTCTATAAAAAATATAGAATATGGTGATATCGCTGATTTATTTCTCACCGTATTCTTATGTAGTTCACTGTATTCCGTATGTACATATGTATATTCTCACAAAAATGTTTAAGCAATGTCAAGCGCTACTGAATTATATTTATGCCTGAATAATAATGATACTAGTGAAACTGTAGGCGAAATTGCTGCTTTATTAAATGTTTTTGTCTTAAGATTTGTCATTCTGCAGTGTTTATTTGTGAAATAAAAATGCAATAATTAAAATCAAATTCTGTCCGTTGATTAATATGATCTGAATGCAATTATATGCCTCATTGTTTCCACACAAGATATTCTTGTAGCTTTCGCTTTGCTTGTGACCTAGTTCGACTCGCTGACCAATGAGACGGTGCTGCTGCTTGCTGCTGGGGGAGGAGGGGGTAACTCATTCATGGCTGACAGCGACAGAACGAGGTCGAGAGGGGGAGGCAGCGTCGTCGGTCCGGGCACCGCGGCACAACAGCAGACGGGGAACCGAGGGCCAGGTCAGAAAAGTTTGCCCTGCTGTTGTTGTTTTTCTTATATTCTTTAAAGACACGTTCATAACTAACTTCCCAGCCAGACGATGTTTTTGAAATGCATGTGTTAAAAAGCTTGGAATATTAATAATATTAATAATGATATCGTAATTAATAAATAATATAATATACTAGTTTAATATGCTAGTTAAATAATATACGCAGTGTTCCAAAAAAAGCCAGAATTGCTTGATTCTGTTTGTATATCTTCTTCAATAATGGATGGAATTGTATGAAATTTAAAACGGTTTTGCATTTTTTATTGAAGGCACGCATCCAAGCTCTCCAAATTTGGCATTTCAAAGTGTCAAAATTAAACAATTTTGCTCGAAATCTATGACATTATGTTAATTAAATGATGTTGTATATTAATTTAAATGGACTAAGCAAAAAGCGTGTTGAACGGCTTCTCTGAGTTATGATTAAATTTCATCCTTCTGCTGTATCATGTTTGCAGGTGGTGGAATGGGTTGGCTAGGGGATGACGCAGCCAGTTCTATTAACCAATCACTGAGTGTTCTCTCTCGAGCTGTCGGTGGGGAAACCTGTCTCCAGGCAGCCATCTGGGAGGCAACGGGGGGCTTCGGCGGGGGCGGAGGTGCATGCCGGGCAGGGGGCGGTGGGGGTGGGTATACGGGTAAGCTTGCGTTTGAATATTCATTTATTTATAATTGCAGTTCAGGCAGTTAATGATAGTCATAGTAAAAAATTCTGATAATAATTAGTATAATATGTTATACTAACCATCCTTTTTTGGTCTGTTCTGCTGATTTTCGTATGTTAACACAGGTTTAGACGTTTGCGCACTGGTGAAGACTGCAGGTGCTGAGCGTTTGCTGTTGTATGCCCTTCTGATGTCAACCAATAATAATTATCTGGCACGGGGTTAGCAGCTAGCGACACTTGTGCGTTTAACAGCCTCGCTGAACGGCCTGTAACGCATAGTTTCATAGTGGGACTTGGGACTTGAACCCAGATCTCTGGGACTCATGTCCGACACCTTGACCACTACACCACAGCGTCTCGCGCTGGTTTTATGTATCTATCGCTGTGTATCTGTGTATCTATCGCTGTGTATCTGTGTATCTATCGCTGTGTATCTGTGAAGCAACACGACCAGTGATATTTCTATTACTATTTTTGGTGCAATAAATATGTGAAAATTAGAAAAAAATGAGATCCAAATATTCGTGGAATCAATTTTGTTAATTCGCAGGTGGAAATGTATCATCTGAAGACAGCCCGAATGTGAACGGTCAGGGTGGTTCATCCTACGTTCACCCTCTCGGCACCGATGTGCATTTTGAGCCAGGTATTCAATGCAAAAACGCCTGTTTTGTAGGAACAAATATGATCATTCTTGTTTTAATTTTGCATATTGTTGTATTGCAATAATTGTAATAATCTATATAACTAAAGAGAAGATTCTGTCTTTCTTTCTGTCTGTTTGACCGGGATGCATTTCCACAGTTTTGCAGCTTTTCACTCAAAACCTTCACTACTGTGTCGGTGTGGGCATGGGACACCCAGTGAAGGGGTTCGCGTCCCCCGTTGTCACCGCTACCATGGTGTCCAGGGCCAAAAACGTGTCCCTGAAGTGTCTATAAGCAAGGATTTCCGTCTTTCTCTCCGTGTGTGTGCCTGTGTGTACGTCTCGATGCATTCGCGCAGTTTTGAAGATAGCGACATGAAATTTGCGCAGGTCGGTCACAAATTTCCCATCCCAGGTCATAGCGGGGTTTAGGCCCCCCGGGAGCCCCCGGGGCCCTACACGGGGGACGAAGGTCCCCCGGCCATATACAGAATTGGAAAAAATATACCCAGATGCTCTCCGCAATGCTGGTGATGGTTGAAAAGAGGTTTGCCAAGGGCCCCAAAGTGGCCCCGAAAGGTGTGGGCCCCGAAGGGGTGTGAAGGGGCCCACAAGGGAGACCCAAAACCGAAGGGGCCCTCCAGAGGGGCCCCTGTGGGGCTTCTCAATCAAGGTCAAAATCAACAATTTTGCACACCACAGTTTTTCGCGTTGCTGGTGGATAATAGATCCTGGGACTCCCTCTGCGCGGCTCCGGTGGCCCCCCATGGGGGCCAAAGGCCCCCGACCACATGTAAAATTGGGAAAGATCGATCCAGATGATATTCAAGATGATGTGAGGGCTCAAAGAAGTTCCCAAGGAGCCCCAATGGGGTCCCGAGGGGGCCGTGGGCCTTTAAGGGCCCTGTGCCCTAAAGAGGCACTAAGGGGCCCCTGAGGAGGCTCATAGGGGCACCAAGAGTTTGGACACCATAACTTTTAACGATGCCGGTAGAGGTTAAAAAGTAGCTCTGAGGCCAATAATGCATTCTGGGGTGCCAATGGGGCCATTATGGGGCCCCTAAATGGGTATAAGGGGCCCCAAGGGGGTTAATGGGTCCCAGGGAAGCTCCAAAGGGTGCAATATCCATCTTTTAAAAATTATTGATGAAGAGCCCCGAAGCGGCTCCCTGGACCTGACGGGTCCCAGAGCCCGGCAGGGGCCCCTTAGGGGCCCTGGCCCCCCTTTTTTAACCCCAAGCATCGCCGGGTATCCCATCTATTAAAGAATACTATGTGGTGTTATTTATTTCTGGCGTTTTATTTCCATTCTCAGTATTTCTTAACCCGGGCAACTCCGGGTACCCCAGCTAGTTCTGTTATAAAATAGTATGACATTTATGGAATAGGTTTGTCAAAGGTTTATTGCTCCGCTGCTGGTACATGTAGGCTAGGCATAAGCTTATCACACTTACATGAATGCCTTAACCACTACACCACAGCGAGCCGCTGTGGTGTAGTGGTTAAGGCGTTGGACTTCGAGTCCAGAGGACCTGGATTCGAGTCCCGGCCCCGGCAACTGTGAACCATGGCGTTACGGGCTCTTCAGTAAGGCTGTTAAACACCCAAGTGTCGCTAGTTGATAATCATCGTCCAGGGTAATTTATTATTCTGGTTGGCGACAGGAAGGGCATCCGGCCGTAAAACCCCAGCTCCAATATAAACGTCTAACCTGTGTTAACATGGACACGGCATAAGAATGGACATCAAAAACGATGATGATTATTATTAAATGTGAAGTAGTGTGTGGTCTAATATTGATGCAATTTTAATAGCTATAGTGCTGTAGAAGCTTTTAAAATGCATCTATTATGGGATCCTATGCGATTTTTACAACATAATGGGCTCATTGATGAAATAGTTTTTGGAAGGTTTAATACTTTATCTTCATTGCTTACATTATTCGTTACAATCATTATGTTAGTTTTGTTGACCGCAATGTGTATCCCTAACAACAGAGCGTTCGAGCAACTGATTCACTGCTAATGTAAATGTGAGGCACATTTTTGAATGCTTGGGCCTAATGGTTCAGTCGCGTCGCCAGAATTTGAGTTAAGATACTTATGAATTAACTAATTTTATGAATTTATTAATGGGTGGCTTTGAAATCTATTACAAAAATTTGCCAAGAAAACAGCATTATCTGATACAAAGTTTTGTGTGAACTGACAATTAGGTGTGGCACGTACCACTGCCAGTGCCCCATACCTAGCGACCCCACTGATTGTGTTAATATAGATCTTTTATTCACCATCAAGGCAGAACACAATAAAGAAATAGAAACTTAAACAAACGTGCACTTGAAGTGTGAGCTATATTTTGTCAAATTCATAATATCAGGTGATAGAGTTCACATAATTAATGAAATAGTCATTAATGATACGCAACGAGTTGAGCACTAACGACTGCGTTGATACGTTGTAAGAAGCAGCTAGTCGTGACAGTTCACCATGGCCTGATAAATCATAAAGAGCTCTCAATATGTAACAAGGGCTTAATTTCAGCGAGTCCAAACTATTTATTTTTGCGTAGTGCAACAACGTGCTACTGGCAAATAGCCAGTGTAGAATTTACACTGAGTAACAATTTTGGTATAAAATGTGTTAAACATTTTCATGAAAACTCTGCTCCAAGGATGATCAATGGACTTTGCACCGGACTTTGTAAGCGGTGGCAAGGCTTCCTGTGCGTAAAGGTGGCAGGGAAGGGCAACATTAAAAATCAGATTCAGTGTAACAATAGGATCACCAAGTTTTCCAAGCTTTCCATAGATAGCGTTGCAACTAACGTAGAACTTCGATTTTAATCTGTGGTGGCAGCACTTAAAT
The DNA here is from genome assembly GCA_034695025.1 of Chamaedrilus cognettii. Taxonomy (NCBI): domain Eukaryota; kingdom Metazoa; phylum Annelida; class Clitellata; order Enchytraeida; family Enchytraeidae; genus Chamaedrilus; species Chamaedrilus cognettii. Next base: position 5,610 of record JAQIWG010004382.1, on the reverse strand, counting down.
TTAATCCCGGCAACAATAGTAATGCCCAGATTAATGATTGTGTTGTTTCTATCTGTTGAGTTCGTGCAGATACTTTTTACTCCTTTCGTTGTAGCAAACATAAAAATGGCTTTCCCCATGCTGTCCTTGATTTGGTTGAAGCAGTTATATGGTCTAAGCGAGCTGTTCGACATGGCCGCCTAGCGTGTATTCAACTTCCGGATAGTGTGTAGACAGACGCACAGTGGTAGACATGCCTAAGCTGAGAGTGGAATTTTGTCTGGCAAGTCTTAGGGTATTGCAGGCTGTTATGCTAATAATGTGAATTTTGGTCTCAGAACACCATCAACCTAATTATTTTGAGAAGTATAAAAACTTGAAGACAGATCGCGATGCATGGCGTCATTCGACTGTTATTCTGTGTGACCTTCTGTTTCATGACATTGAGTTGTTAACTCCAAATAGAATACAAATACTGTAAAGCATGAAATTTCTGCTGTGTGTTATTTTGATCGTTTTGTCTCTCAGAAATTTTCTGCGCTTGATTTCGCCTTTTTGAGGACACTCATACATAGCTTCTACAGCTTTATTTTTGCTGCATGTAATTTTGGCGAATTTATTTGGCCAATTCGCTAAATTCTCCAAAATGACATGCACTCCAAAATTTCATGTTTTACTGTATAAACACTATCATGTTAAGGTGGTACACAGACCCAAAAGTAAAAATTTACAAGTTAAAAATGTCAGTGAATAATAGTTTCACCACTAGGCCTATTGTAGGAAGATATTTATGTATCATAGCTATACTGTAACAATCATTAAGCAAGCTTAATACAAATATACATGTAAGCACCGAAGTGGCAAATTCAGTTTATTAATTTTATTGAATAAAATCACGGAGTCAATGTCACGGAGATCGTGGCAAAAGATTTCCATATCTTTTGCTAAATAGAAGTTTCAATACATGTAGATGTTTCAATTTTAAAGTTTCATGAAACAAATATTGCCATTAAGATTTATTTCAAAATGTTCATCAAAATTATAATATTCGAAGAAGAAACAGCGATGAACACCCGAATTACTGTAAAACAAAAATTTTGCAGCATGTTATTTTGGCAATTTTGCCTCTTATCAATTTAGAAGGGACGCAATTTTTGTTTTTCTAGCAATACCCATTATAATAGCTTCGACAGCTTAATTTTCGCTGCATGTAATTTTTGCGAGTGTGACCGATTTGCGAAATTCATCAAAATAACATGCACTCAAAAATTTCATGTTTTACAGTAAATGGTGTTGCTTAGAGACCCCCCTGGAGCCTAGTTTAAAAAAAATAATTATTTTATGAGTTTCTTACTTATCCTCTATTTGCTTACATTATCAATAATACTTCGCCACTGACCATCTGCAATTCAACAGAAATTTCGTTTAAGAAAATATACCAAATATATCATTATGACTTGTGGCGAGCTGATACCAGTTGAAGGGTTCATTGCATCTGCTAGAGCCTACAAATCATTTGTGATGTATGTCTCTGCATGTAACTTACCCGTACATGTACCGATATGCCAAATGTTGGAAGTTTGTATATTTTGTGGCCCTTACCCTCGTAGGTCATCTATTGAGCGTTGAACATCTACTGCTGTGTTATATGTATGTCGCCCTACCTTTGCTGTATTATATAATAGGCCTACACTTGATCACACGCATTGTATTATAACGGTGTCAATCATAGGAGAAATACATTTATTTGATTTCGTTAATTAAAATAATCGACATTTCTGGTTCTGGTTTGAAAATGTAAATGGTTTTCAAATTTGTTTTAATTTCACTCCATTAAAGCTTTCAAATAATAGATTAAGCCACCAGCTGAGAACACGTGTCATAATGATATTACCTCTGTATTGAAGGATGTTTGAACAGTTTCACATCGCGGCCTAAAAAGCCTTAGCTGATGCAATGATGCATGGATACAAGTTTTAAAACTAATCGTAAGTTTAATAGTGACCCCTGCAAGCTTGGGAACAAAGAACTTGTTTGCAGCCCAGAGCTTCTCAGGCGATTCGTAAAGGGCGTCTAATGAAGGGGAAGCGGTTCTTTGGTTGGTCCCAAGGCCCTGTACCGACTGTAGTCTTTTTGTTACTACACACGGACCTTAAAATATAAAACCACCACCAAGTTCAATAGAATTCCTTCAATATCGCAGTAATGTCATATGGCATGTATTCCTTGCATTTCAGTGCATACAAAAAATGAGGTGCATGGCCGTGCACATTGAAATTCGACCAACATAACTTCAGATGACTTTAGATAACTTAAGACTTTTAACTTCAGATAACTCTAGAGTGAACTTTCTGTATTAAAATGTGAGCATGAAATATTGCCAGTGCTTGCGCTAAGGGGTGTGATCGCAAAATTCTCCCTCTAAGCTTTTGACCAAGGAGGGCAATTCTCTCCTAAAAAAATGACAAATTCTCCCTTGAGAATGCCAGCAAAAGAGAAATTAATTTCTTTGCAAATAAAACGCCGTCCGTACCCCTCTACCCGCTCTGCAGATAAAAAGTCCCACACAGCTTCTTAAAATTCTAAAAGTTTACGAATGGCGCAAGATGCCCTCAAAAATAGTTCTTAGCACGAGTACTGATTATTACTACTTAGTTTGCCTACCAATTTAGAATAATGTCAAAACCATTGGTGCTTTTTTCCTACAAATATCGATTTATTCTGAATTGAACATCTTTGACCATAAATAACACAAGTCAAAATTCAACAGACATTTGCATGCAAGAACCAAATCAGATTTTTATTTAATTCAAACGCACAAATTTCCTAATTGCACAATTAACTACATTTCGATAATAATTTAAAGGTGCCTATTGACAAGATAACGCCAGATAATACTCATAGTTGAATGAAACAGCATACGTAAGTGCTAAATGCTCGCAGTGTTCAACTCGCATCGATGCCATGCGATAGGACAATGATTAATGAATCGCCTGAGACAGTGCTGCGGTGGCTAGACTTTGTTGAAAGCCGCAATGTCCACGCTTTGAATCTGCAAACAAGCAACAACTTGCAAACAACTAATATTTGAACGCTTGACTATTGCAAGACTAACTCAGAAGTTCGTAGTAAATACGAGACTAGATTAGATGTCAATTAATAAGCTCTTCTAATGCTGCAGCATAGCCGCATGCACACACACTAGAAGTCTACTAATCAATCTAAACATAGCTAAACAGTTGAAACACATTAAATGACAGCTAAACAGTCGAAGAGGGTACATTTTAAGGAAGACATTCTAAAATTGACATCACGATATCATATCACGTTACGAGCGCTCTCTGCTTTATACCACACACCCTCGTATCATCATCCCCCTCTACTATTCTGTCCAAGTTTTCTTCTCTCTATACTATGATTGGTTTCTGGTAAACCCATCTTCTTTCCATCCTTATTCCCGGTAAAAGGATGGCATGGAGTCGATACAAGAATAGAGAAGAAATGTTTACCGGGAACAGGGGTAGAGGGCCGATGGGCTTCCCCCAGGGAACAAGGGATTCTTGTTACCGGTAATCCTTCTTCCCTCTACCTCCTGTTCCGTAAACTCATCTTTCCTCTGTATCTTGGTTCAGATAAACTCATCGAGAACAGCCATCATTCGCACACTGCGAACTACTAAATGTATAGCTCATTACTACTAGAGCGCACCCATTTATAACGAGTCATGGGGGAAGGTCGATCAAGCAGAGTTGCGAATGTGGGGGAGAGTCTGCGTTTAATACACCCTGTGCAGGTCGGGGAACAAAGAATTAGCTTGCAGCCCACAGCTCCCCGGGTGAGTACTAATAGGCGACTAAAGAAGGGTTCCATGCCAGCGCTCTTGCACAAAATCGGATCGTATATAGAATTTTTGCTACACACGGTCCTATTCTACAAAAAAAAAACCGACATTTAATACATACGCTTTTAAGGGGGGGGCTTAGACCTTAGACCGTTATCACATTACAGTATTAAATAACACTTTTCAGCTGCAGTGCGTCAACAATTAGTCGATTTGAGTGATTGGCCTAGATCTATACTGGACTGATGTTTTTCTTTTTTATAGTTTAGGGACAGTGTGTAGCACACAGGGGATATATACAAGAGAGTTATGTGCAAGAGAGCCGGCACAGAACCGGCTCCCATGTTGTTGTTTTGTTTGTTTGGAGACGCAGCTCATAACATAGCATCTCGTATGTGAACCTTGTCAGCGTATTTGTTAGAGAGCGATGCCTAAGGGCTTTCCACCCACCGCCGCTGGCAGCCGATTTCGCTGCCAACGACACCAGATCAGTTTATAATCCCGCTCTGGTTAGAAGACTTTGACAAGCCGAGAAATTGAATTCTCTGTATAGCTAGAGCGGGGATCGAACCCCGGACCTCTAGCACGGCAGTCCAGTGATGATACCACTAGACCACATAGGCTTGTCGGTGTGGTCACACAACCGCTCCCACTTTCTTTAGTCGCCTTTTATGACAAGCATGAGGAGCTCTGGGATGCAGGCCAATGCTTTTTTCCCCGGCCTTCAAGGGTAATATACTGGACCGACAGTGAGTGCTCGTCATTAGATTGTGATGGAGAAGTGGAGGAGGGTGAGAGAAAAGCATACATACCCAGGGGGGGAGGGTCTGAAGAAGCATGGTTATATACTGGTATGGTGGTCGCGTTTTGTCAGTTTCTGCGTGCTTAATAAATGGACTAGCCCTTAAGCGTAACTGCCCTCTCAGCGCAACTCACGTAGTCCTCGAAGGCTGTGATCCTCTCTTCCAGGTCCTCGGTGCTGACCTTGTCGTCCTCCACCACACACGAGATCTGCAGCTTCTTGATTGTGTACGCCAGCGGCACGAGCTTCGCTGCACGGCGCATGAGCATCACGGTCACCAAACAGTTACCAATCCAGCAGTCAGCGATTAACTGACATGGACTGAAAGGAGCGAGGCATGAATAAAGAGATGGCAAAGAATCGAGAGTTGTGGGGGAGTCTCATCATTGGAAACCTGAGCTAGCACAGAATAGTGGACGTAAAACGTAAATGATGATGATAACTATCTCAAACCGCAGCACTTAGTATTCCACGATTCTAGCAGCACAAAGTGGGAGGCGCCATTTTTCATCAATGAATCGTCCTGATCTTCAAGCCACTTTTTGTTTCTGTGTGAAACTCAAAGGAGGGGAAGGGACGTAGCCATTCCAAAAAAGCTGCTATGTCAAAATAAATGCTTCCTGTGCTCTCCAACTTACTACAGGTAAAAATAATTTTCATTTCTGAAGCCATCTAAATGGTTCTTAGCATTTTCTTGCCCCATTACAGCAGTTCAAGGAGACCGGGGCCTTCTCTACAATCTGAGTGGGGTGCATTTCTCAATGTTTGAACTTGGACCTAAGCGGGAAGCCATGGCCTCTATGACCCTCCCTGTATCCGCAACGGATACGAATAAGGTGCACATTGCCCTCTTATAGTTCACACAGCATCCCTTCAACGCTCAAATAAAGAGAGAAGCCCTCCAATGCCCACAAAGTCTCAGAATAGAAGCAATGATCATAGAAGGTCACAGCAGACTCCAGTCAGATCGACTAGAATACAAACTATA
>JAQIWG010004381.1:0-16123 GCA_034695025.1 Chamaedrilus cognettii | reverse complement strand
CCCCATTCGGCCCCACCCCGCCCCCCCGACCCCCCCCCCCAACCCCCCCCCCCCCCCGCTCACCCGCCCACCACCGTTCGCGCATGGGCCTCTCCCAACAATATTTGATCGTGCGGCCCGGTGACTAGGGTTACCAGACGTCCCTTATTTTAAGGGACGTCCCGTATTTTAGGCCATTTGTCCCTTGTCCCTTGTCCCTTATGAAGTGCATAAGGGACGCCAATTGTCCCTTATTTTGGCTCCTGCCTAAATTTTCATCTGAATACAACAAACCAGCTTTTTTTATTTATTTGAACTGTCAAGTTCTAAATTACTATCTAATATCTGAATCCTAGAGGCACAAATCGTTCATGTTTGACTATAGATCATGTTACAATCGCGCGTAAATCGCGGGACAATATTTAGTTACACTAAATGATGTTATGTAGTGAATAGTAAGTAATGTTGTTTATGCAAAGCAGCGAGAAAGTTGAATCACGTGCGCTGAATATTTTGTGTCCCTTCTGAACGATGAAAATCTGGCAACCCTACAATTGACCCCGCTGCTTGTGAAAGGTGTTATATAATTATCGGTAGATTTTGGGATATTTCAGCGATCGAATGATCTGAGCTTTATGTCAATCCCGACATCTTGTGATGTTTTTATATTGAATGACACATTTTATAGCGAGAGCTTGGGAGATTTTTGTCAAAAATGGAATCTATGAATTTATTCGGCCGAGATAGGGATTATCTATTTTGGTCCAATGATATAATTAATCGTGCCGTAAGCTGAGCTTCATTTGGGAAGGGGGGGGTGTTTGACATTCGACACGCACCCGAACTCGCGAACGTGGGGGGGGGGGGGGGGGGTTCGACGGAGATTGAGAGGTCATGTGACTGCGCTTGTAAAGTTATAGTAAAGTCACAGTTCAAATTAGGCTTCTTTTAGGTTTTTGATTTATCGAGTTGGGATAGAAGTTACGTAAATATCAAAAGAGATCCCTGTTGTAACGTTATATTTTGACTATTCATGTATAAACTTGTAAATAACTTATTCAAAGCTTTATAGTTGTATTCATAATGTAATTTGGGCTAATTTTAGGACCTGGGTAGAGATAACTAAAAACACAACGAGAAGGAATAACCAAAGAAGTACATAGTAACTACGTATGAACTAAAAGTAGCATCGTCATTATATATTCCAGTCCTACATATTCCAGTCTTACATATTCCAGTCTTACATATTCCAGTCTTACATATTCCAGTCTTACATATTCCAGTCTTATATATTCCAGTCTTATATATTCCAGTCAATACACACAGTCATACTTAACAGTGCTTTTCTAAACTATTTTTTCAGTCCCAGGTCATTATTCCGCGATCATTAAAGGCGTTTCAAAACTTCGGGAGAGTTTTGCACAATATTTTTTTTTACCATGAAAACAGCACAAAATTAAATATTTTTTTCGATTTGGGGGGTTTTGAACACGAAAACCCTCCTCAGTCTGCGGCCGTGTGATTTTGCTCGCCCCACTTCATGAAACTGATCCATCAGTGCTTTTGTGCATCAACCATCATCAATCTGTGGCTCAGGTCTACGCGTCGGCCTATTTAAAGAGATATGTACATTAGGTCTATTGCTATCAGCGAAGTGCTGTTGTCAATGGATTAAACGTTTTTTAGAGCTAAATAAAGCAGTTTTTCACAAAGATGTGGCGTTTTTTCCCAAAGATGTGATGTCTTTTCACAAAAATGTGGTATCTTTTCACAAAGATGTGCATTATTGCATATAGATGTATGCAATTTTTTCTACAATATGTGCAATTTTTCACATATTGGCCTATAGGCCTATATGCGCAAATTTTTCCACAATTATGTGTAGGCCTACTCTTTTCCGCAAGGATATGCACTATTTTCATAGAGAAATTCGCAACCACGAAAAATAAACGTCGATTGATAAGAACAGTTCAAATGGATAGGGCCTACTAGGCTAGAAAGGCCTACCATGTCAGTGAAAACAGTGGAGTTACGCAATGGCTGTTATTAGGAGATACGATCACAGCAAGTGCAGTACAATACATCAGCACGGGGAGCAAGTTACGGAACCATTTCTCACTATCAGCGCCAGTGGCGGCGCCAAACCGAAAAATTCAGGGTGGGGTGGGCGGTAATGGGACGGTGATCTAGCGTAATTTCGCTCGCTTCTGAAACGAAACTCACGACCTAAAGGGGAGGGTTTTGTGAGGAGAGAGGGGGTGTCGGGGGGGGGGGGGGGTGGAGGGGGGGCGAAGGATGGGAATAAGTGATTCACGTATTGCATATCCATGTGAAGAAGTTCACATTTTTCCCAAATTCTAAATGAAACTTTTGTAAAGATATATACCGTTTTGTTCGCATGTACGGTATTATTTTATTTCTAGCGCGATACGAAAAGACATAAGTTCGACAAAGATACAAGCGGCTAGAAAAAGGAGACCAAGCGCTCAAGTGACACTGACACGGTTCACATAAACTACAATAAAAAATACTGCAGCAAAATACAATAAACATCACAACAAAACCAAGATATACGTATAACCAACGGATACACGTGTACAATAACTAATTTAATTTGTATGGAAGTCGAAATGACGATCCTAAGTTCTGATGAAATGTGAAATCGTCGACGACAATGCAAAACCACCGCGACCATTCAATTTAGGGGGTGGGTATCGGCAGTGGAAGCGAGGACAGCCAAAATACTCTGGGGAGGCGATAGAGAAATTAGGGGATGGGGCAACCGCCCCCTTTTTCTCATGCCCCTGCGTGGTATCTCTCCTGCTCCGCCTTATGGGCCTAGGTGAAGGTCAAGGGTTATACAGGGCTGAGTGCAACCAATTGCCAATATCATACTTTGTCTAATGGTTCCCTCTAACTTTCAGACGTTGGTGGCGAAAAAATGCATGCGCGAGTTTTTTTTATTTCCGCTCGTTGAACCGCGCGAGACATATTGGCGCGTTAATAGATATTATTAGAAATCTATTGCGCTAGCGGCGTCAACACTTCTAAAAAATAAAGCCAATTCCGCCATTCTACTCCATAACGAATATCATTAACGCGTCTAAACAGAATCTAAAGCCTAAAGGTACATTTACACTGCGTCGTCCGAGCCCTCTTCCCGGCAAGATCTTCCCAGAATCCGACTGCGAAGATGCAATATACCGTTATTGCATGCTAAGCGAAGCTTCGCGGGCCTATACTGCATATTGTTGCGTTTTTCGCTCCACGAAACAATTACAGAAACGTTATTCCCACGTGCTGAAAATTGTACGTCGAGTGCAGTGCCCTCATTTGGAGCAAGTGCTCGAGTATCGAGCAATTTGTTGTTGACATAGTAAGTTTAAGGTGAGGGGGGACGCCAAATCCCTGAGAAAATTATTAATTTTGTTACAGTAACTCTTTTGTATAAAGAACCTACATCCTCACCCCACCCCCCCCCCCCCGCTCGCGGGTTTTTGGGGAGAAAAATCACAGGGGGGGCGACTCCCAGACATCCCCGGGCGTTAGAAACATATCACTGTATATATACGTGCTGTATTGGATGCAGTGATTTACCATACAGTTAGCTGGCTCCACGGACTGTCAACAGGGCGGTTGATTTTGAAAGGTCATAAACAATAGCTTACAGACGCTCCACTTGAATCCGTCCAACCAAACTCGGAACATCAGAGTTCTTTGATGACAACCAGTCGGGCAACTTGCAGATTTAATTCTAAATCATTGGATTCGACTCAAACTGTTTAAAATTTTCTTTGATGCCTTTTAAGCAATCCTATTTTATACTCCAATATTTCATCTTTTATCTTCTACTGATTTAGTCAAATGATTAAATCCTCGATCGACATCCTAATATCTCTCTAAATCATTAACGAAATCAATTAAAAACCGCGTAAGCCTACGCCGCTATAGTCGATTTTTAGGCGTAATGCTACGCCTGCCTGTTTCAAATTAGGCGTGGAATTTGTAGCTAACCATCATTTTGGAGTTCCACGGCTGCGAAACTTAACCATGCAGCTTTCTACAAAAGAAATGTAAAAAAAGACACGTCACACGTTAATACACGCAATTTAAAATATAGTGGATTAGATTATTGTGGATTTGATACAGGTTGAGGTTTATATTCGTATTATTTGGCAATGTTGGCTTGAGGCTGTGACCATGGCAACATTTGGCTACTGCTCATTTCACCTTTTTTCTATTTTTTTTCTTTACTTAATTGATGTGGTTTGACTGTTTGTCTGTTCAATGTGGCGAATAAAGTTTCATATATAGGCCTGAAGTAACTAGCCTACATCTGATCTATATAGACGTTGATGCTAGTCTTAGACTGCTAATGGTGACTTGTCTGCTTGTAAATTTATTGAAGCTTTTCTTATCTTTAGGGTTGCATTGCTCGTTGAACTACCCGAAGGTGAATAAAACATCCATCCAATACGTATGTTCATTATGACACGTGTCAGAGTGTTGGACGTTGGCCGCGCGGCGCGCGCCATTTTATTGGCGACCACGTGATCGTGTCTCTCTCGCTCGCACGTCCTACAAGTGTGCTTGGCGCGGCCTGGCGGGCCGCTGTGATGGGAGCGCAGCGGCTGTCCAATGCGCGACGAGCTGAGAGCACGCACTGCTGTCGACTAACTCTAGCGGTGGCGCCGCGTCGACCGTCGAATAAAAGCGTCCAGAAGCAGAACGAGTTGCAACTTAGAGGGCTACCCATGGGGATCGGTACTCGTCGGAGTTTTAGATCGGTATACTTGGTTAGCAGATTTCGCACCGTAAGCCGTCATTCGTTATTGACCGAACAGTCAGCGTCGGACATTAGGTGCGTTTAAAACGGATAGCTCGTCAGCGACTTAGCATACTTCGTATAGTATTAACCGATCTATGACAGTCGGTGTAAGACAGTTGTGTGAGTTTCAGATCGATTGTTGGTTGATCAACTTCTTATAGCATCAATCGGTATGGATTAGTAGTCCGTGCAAGACATTTAGGTGAGTTTTAGGTGACCAATACTGATATTAATCGATGTAGGATGGTGTGTGCTAGGCATTTATGCGAGTTTTAAACTGATGCCTGAATACCAAATATAAATTATGGTCTATTCATCGGTTCCAAATATTAGTTTGTGTTAGGGATCTAGGCTACTGATTTGCGTTGCACAAACAGACTACATTTTCGCTAGGCGTTTCTAGTTACAGGCTAAGACTTTAATAAGATAAGGTATAAGAAAGCCTATTGAAGCTGAGAATTTAAATGTAGCAAGGGATGCAGGATACAAAATCTTCACTCCGCTTTCATATCGGTATCTGATACTGATGCAATGATCTGAAGTAAATACGCAATAGATTTATGTATACGTAGTTGCAGTAAACAGATATATAGAGAAGCTGACTGTATTTAACACTCGACGTTTCGAAACTTACCGTAGACGGCAGAACGCCGGTATTTATAGCCCGACGGGTCCTGCCGCAGTGGTAGAGTCCTATCAGACTCGCATCTTCGATAGCAGGCCCAGCATGGAAGAACGCGTCGACGGATAACGATACGGAGGACGTCGGTCAGTCGACAATTAGGTAGGTCGGGTCTGATGGTCCTTATCGCCTCGATAAACGCCGCGCGGTGCTCCGAGGCTCCGGATTGGCACGATTGGCGGCTTGAGATAAGCCGAGGTTGCTGGCGGAGATAGAGAGATTATGTCGGTGGGCCGATGCCCCTTGTTGCACCGATAACAGTTACTGATCTGCAATGGGGCGAACTGAGAGAGATGCTTCGTTCTACGGCTTTACAGTTAGTGGTATGTGCATAATGCTGACTGGAGACAAGATGATTAGAGCTCGACGCCGGACATACATGTGTAGTTCATATATATATAGTTCGAAGGGGACAAGAATGTAAAGGAAGTAAGAAGTGGTTTGTGGTGCAGTTAATATGGAGTTTCCTTGATCGCCGTTGATTCCCAAAAAAAGGTTTAGCTACTGTTGGTTGATCAACAACTATGCTCTTAGCGGAGAAACTGCAGTTTAAAGAGTTGAAGTGTACAATTAGAAGAAGGCAAGGCTGGGGAGTGCTGTTGCTGTTATAGCACTCAGTTTATTTAACAGCTAAATCAGGAAAGACTCTCAAATCGTGCCAAAACTGTACGCTGTCAGGACCACATTGGGGGGGAGGGGGGGCTACTCCCGGTGACGTCCAGCAGTTAAGAGCAGTACATTTTCATTACGAATTATTTTACTGACGTAAAGCTGTCAAAGGGTGGACTGTGATGCTGATACAAAACCCTCAAAGGGCATTATTTGGGATCAAAACTTGAAGTTTATAGGCCTAACACAGCACATTATTAACGCTTAACTCTACGCGTTTAGTTTGTTGAGTACCAAGTTGGATTATGGACTGCGGCCCAATGTTGCTTGATAGTAGGTTTTTTGTTTGGCACATAGCCAAACTTGCAAAAATGCGCCATGTTGCTATTCCCAATGTAGCCTAGAATATCCTGAATCGAAATAATAATTATGATTTTCGCCGCTTATATATTTATATATTTATCCGTCGGGAGTTGCATTTCATTGGCGGCTATTCGCCGCCGTCTCGCATGGCTTGTATTGACATGAGTAGCGTCGGAACCGAGTATAGTACTTCGCCGTGAAATTGGGAGGGGGAGGGGGCGGAAGAAAAGTTTATGAATGTATTGCTAGCAGCGAAGGGAAAAACAAAGGACGTGGGCTAAGAATTCTTAGGAATGTAACCGAATCATCCGCTACTAAATAACATAACGTCGTCATTAGTGGGCTTTGGATTTCGTAATATTTAAAATACGGTTTAATTTTTTCCTACTAGTCCGATTTAGTCGTTAGACAAAAGGTTACACGCCCTTTATCAGATGCTGTGAATAGGTTCTTAGGATTACTCAAAACTTTTCATGACGTAATTTGCTATCAAATGAACGGTCATTCAAGCGTTGCAGTTTCTCTTTAACCTTGAGGCTTGTGCACAATTCTTGCTTTGTCTGTCCCTCGCTTATGGGTTGACATTCAAATCATGAACACCACATGGCTACTCTTAAAGACACCTCTTTCGACACCAGAAACTTAGATTTTTCTACATCCGCTACGTTAATCTACTATAGTACCGTATACAAATTTCTACTTTGTCCCAACATACACATAGCCATAGAACTCAGTGAAATTCTTCACTGAGTTCACTCATCGCATTTTACCAATCATGGTCTCTGCATTTTGCTCCATCGGGTCTCCACAAATTGGTTCGTCTTCAAACTTAAATTTATCTCCGGGTGTCGTCTACCATGCATCCCTTTCAATCTCAGACGTTAGCTTTGCATGTAAACTGTATGCGCTTCGATGCTGCTGGGAAGCAGGGTGTGAGCGCCGAGAGACGGGCTCAAGTTGCGATGTCTGTGCAAGCGATACTTTGTTTCTGGAATGAAACTCGGATGAGGCGTGCAACAGACATTGTGCAACCCACACGCAGGGGCGGATGTTGATTGTGTGAGGCAGGGCATATACTTGAACGCGCAGTCGTATACAGAATGTGCAGTAATTGTAAATTGAATTGCGCCGTTATGTTAAGTTATTACATGTAAGTTGTTCAGCTGTTAAATCGTTTTGTGTACAGTTCTAAATGTGAAACTGTGCAATTGTAAATTTTGGACCACTCCCCCGCCTCTTATAAGTTCTGCACGGAAAGGGAAAGTATCTGTCAGCAGTTTCGCTGCCCACTCCCTCCCTCCCATCCCGCTTTCTACGTCTCTAGGTGCACAGTTTTGCTTTTTAGAACTACACAGATCTGTGTAACTGTAAGCTTTCCTTAAAATATGCTCTAGTCTGAGGGCCATTGATGGCCGGATTACAGAATAAACTTGTAGGGGGATGGGAAGGGCAGAAACAGATTATTCTAAACTTAACTGCATATGCATTCGTAAAGCAAGAATTCCAGTAATTTAAGAACAAGTATAGTATAACTACAGCAAGTTTGGAGGCGTTTCCAACTTTTGAACTGAATTTTGCTGCACTCACAACCAGAGCGGCGGATAAATAGGTCAATTAGATTGTCGTAACATTTACTAGGCAATTCTTAAAAAAAAAGTATTGCATAGGCATACATGTAGCATCGTACAATTTTGAGGGGAATTTTTAGGACCGTGTATAGTAACAAAGACTATTACAGTCCGGTGCTGTGTAAGAGGGCCGCCACAGAACCGCCCTCCCTTCTTTGTCGGCTTTTACGACTCGCCCGGGGAGCTCTGGGTGGCAAGTTAATTCTTTGTTCCCCGGATAGCAGGGGTAAGCATCGTACTGGTGGTGGGGCTGTAGTCTGTCGTTTAGGACCGCGTGTAGTAACTAAGACTATTACAGTCCGGTTTAGTGCCCAGGCCTCGGCTTCGCGAGCAAAGAACTGCTTCCACTTCTTTAGTCACCTTTTACGACTCGCCCAGGTAGCGCTGGGCTGCAAGCCAATTCTTGGTTCCCCCACTTTCAGGGGTAAAGGCATCGTACTAGAATACAGCAAGACACTTTAAGATATACAAAAAAGTCTTCTGCAAGTGTCCGTGCCGCTTAATCTTTGACAAAACCACCTTTGCTGGTACATACGTTGCTATAGGCCTACTCTTGTACCGGCCTGTGCATTTAATACTTGTAGCCTTATTTTTTTTTTTTTAGATTTTCGAACATTTAGGGACCGATAATTTATTTCAAAGTGACAATAATAAAGACTAACATTCGTTTAACCGAACGTCATGACGTCATCATTCGATTCGCGCGCACAATCTGGAGTTTCAGATTCAAATTCAAGAAAACGATTTTCCTAACATTTCTTTAGGACTTTCTAAAGTTAATAATAATTGTATGATTCTTTTGGGAATTTGGCTTCGAAGGTTACAAATATATAATTGTGTCCTGCAAGTGTTAAACCAAGTTTTGGTATTTGTTTTCAAGGAAGCATTCAATGGAAGTCTCCAGTGCATATCCTCTTGCCTGCCACACGGCGCGAGCTGACTGCGTGGACTACGCGCCCCTCGACACGGTCGTTAAACGAGACCCCACTGCTGCCACCAATGAGCCCGTATCGGAATACGACCAGTCGATGAAGGCTCCCGAAGGGTCACGGCATGAGAGTTCCACAGAGTTCTCTTCTGCTGGTACGGAGTATACGTACGCGTACAGCAACTATCATCCGTCGGAACAGACGGATTCAACACCTGGTGTGATACGGTTGGGGAGAGTACGGAGCGACGAGAATGAAAGAAAGGATAGGGAAGGAGAAGAATGTGATGCCGCACCCCAGACCTTCCCTGCTGACTACGAAAGAACACTGACGCCCCATTACGCAGGTCTGGACATGCGTACCGAGGACCACCAGCGGGGAACGTCCGAGGCCGACGAGACCACTCAGGCCGTCGAGCGGCTGACGCATATCCACATGACGCCACGGGGGTGCGAGTCAGAGGGCGAAGTGAGCGTCGTTCGCTACAGCGGCAGGGAAGAGCGCTTCCTGCCGCCGAGGTTTAGTCGGGGACACCCCGAAGAGCGTGACTACGACGACGATCATTCCATGGCCATCGCCGACCCGGCCCTCAACCCCGAGCCTCTGCCGTACGCTTCACACCGTCCCCCAACGCCGATACCCCCTACAGATATCCTCACCCCGTCGCCGGGCCACGCAGCGAATCACGACTTAATTTGTAAGGTAGACGAATCAACCGGATACCCGCAGCAAGTTAGCGATTTAGAAGCGGGCCACATGGCCTCATCGCGTCAGACGCATGCCAAGGTGTACCACCATTACAACGGTCAGCACTTGCTGCCCAGCGACGAAGTCGAGAACTACTTCACGAGTCTCGACAAGCCGCCTGGAGCCGTGACGGGTCATGAGGCCTTGACCCCTTCTTCCGCAGCCCTTGTTTCCTCCGCCCCTGCGGCAGGAGCAGCGGGGGACCCAAGCCTGAGCTTCACCGTCCTCGACCGGGCTTCTCTCGGCTACGTGGCTCTTCCTCAGGGCTCGGGAGGTGCTCAATATTTTCAACAATACTACCCCTATGGGCAGTATTATCTAACGCAAGCCGGGTACGCACCCCTTGAGGCATCTTTGCCCTCATGTTCCGTGCCTTGTTGTCAGGCTTGCCCCCCGCCGACTCAAGCCGGGGTTGGATATCAGGGATCGTCGAGCGATCCGAGACATAAGTCGAGTCTGCTAAGCGCGCTACAGCGGCCGGGAGGTCGTGGATTGGGTCACGGTTCGGGAATCGGGTCGGGTCACGGATCGGGAAGTGGGTCGAGTCAAAGTTCGCGATACGATCCAACTCTCGGATCCGGTCTTGTGCCCGATCACCTGCCATGCGGGGGGCAGCTGGCCACCGCGCTTTCCCCCCACAAATTGTTTGAACGCAGCGGCGCCACGTCGGCTATTCAGTTGATGACGTCACAGTACGGGGGGGAACAGCGGCCGTACGGCGAGGTGGCGGAACAGAAATTTGACGTCACGGGGGCCGAGTCGGGTCGGGCGGGGGGTCATGCGGGGTCAGGGACGCTTGACGGGACGCAGTTTTACAACCTGCCACCCGCGTCGGCGGAGGGGGGGATGTCGGAGGGGGGGCAGGGCCCCTGGGACAACACGCTCATAACGTCGCTGCTTGGGAATTATTCGACAACCGACGAGAGAACGAATAATGGTAAGAAAATAAGAAATACTAAAATTGTAATTAGTAATAGTACGTTAACTATTATTCATTAATAATTCGATTATTTCAAAAAATAATAATAAACGTAGCCGTGTTACAATTGTCAATTTATTATTGCTTAGAAACTGTCTGTTCTGTCTTTGTATGCCTTAGTCGGCGAGGCTCGGGTCTTCTTTTCTTTTTTGAGGGAACAATTTATGGAACGCTGTGTCATGGCGGTTAAGTCATCTCTAGGGCGCTGCGCGTAGGCCTACACCCCTCTAAATTTGTGACTCGCTGGTTTAATGCTCCTACGTTTAATTCATGAAGCGCCGCTGCCGGCTGAATCAACCACTGCAACTGCGTTAGCATTCACAATCCGGCTGACTCTATAACATTAGATCAGAGGCGTAGCTAGTGTTTCTTCCATTGAGCTTGGGGCGAATTAGAGCTATTATGGATTATTATTGAGATTTTTCTTTCAGGAAAGTACAAAAACAAGTACAAAAATACAAAAAGGAAAGCAATCGAAGAAACCAAGCAAAAAAAACTGCCATCATTTCACGCTAAAAGTCCACAGAAAGAAACAAAGTATTCTACAATAAATGTTATTAACTAATATTGCAACCCGACCTTAGATGCACATGCTTTTCAACCCCTAGTTGATATTTCAGTTTATATGTATTTTGTGGCTTTGCGACTTTGTGGAATTTTTGAATTTGCAACCCCTAGTCGTTTATTTTAGTTAGAATACATTAGCAAGATGGCGCTATTTTGAATCTTTTTTCGTCATATTGCTTCATTATAATGCAGAAAAACCAATGAGGTATAAAAGACACAAAATAATGACAGAATTTTAACTATGACAGCAGAGCAGTCCATATACCTTTAGGCCTACTCAGTGAGACTCGCGAGCGGCGGCGCGGGGGGGGAGCTGACCGACTTTTTCTGTCCATGTTCAACTCACGACCGGGGGGAGATAATAAAAATATGTGACACTCGTTAGAGCCTTCTTTACGCAGAAAGGGTCATTTCTCAGACTCTTTACGTCATTTCCAGCTGCCCGAAATGTTATTCTCCTTTCCGCACAGATGTCGCTCGCGGGGGTGGCGCGAGGGGAGATTTTGAGCAAAGAATTTTACTAAAAATTACTATGTCAAAACTATTGCTTTTCTCAGCCCTGGAACTGAATATGTGAAAAACAATACTTTTAAGTGACTGTGCGAAAGCAACGTTTTTTCATGCCCGAGGCCTTAATTGGCTGCTCGTATTCATTTTCGATGATCGAGCTTACGCGTGATTTATAATTTCTTACCTCGAATATATGACGACATATTTCGGTTTCTAACGTTATGTTGGCCAGGTTGGCCATTGCCACTTCATTGGCGATTCTTATACCATAGGTTTCAATACAGTGTGCTGCTGGTAGTAAGCTATATAGTGTACTTGCATCGGTCAGTACTACATTGGTAAAAAAACACCCTGTACATTAAGGCCTGCGTAGATGTTCCTCTATTTTCTTATCTCTATGCCGTAACTCTATTATAGCGCTCGTCTGCTTTATGATGGACCCGTCACTGTATCGGTGGCTTTTCATACAGAGTTAGCAGAAACGAAGTGATAACTTGAGTCAAAACAAATATGAAGATAAGAGTTCTTGCATCTCGATTGTGACATAAGACTAGTACTATTTGTGTGTAGGGGAGCTGTGCATGAAACCGTATATGGCAGTAATAGTAGTCTGTAATACAGCTGCATTAGTTGTTGTTGTTTTAGCCCCTTGCAGGAAAGCCCCTTGCGAGGAAAAGGTGATGCCCCCTTTCACCAGCTGATGGTCGTTGGTGGTGGTTCCACCGTATCCGGTAGGCATCGTAGGAACACTTGTGACTGACGAATTTAAACTACCCTTGGCAAAGGGTGCACGAAATGACTCTAAAATCTATGCCGCGACCGGGACTCGAATCGGCAACTGCCACACTCGTAATCCGAGATCGCGACCTAAACCGCTGGGCTACAGCGCTTCGTTCTGCTCTATGATGGCAGTAAGGGCAGGGCTGCCGGTCACTGTTTAATGTCATCTCCGGGACAATTAGCAGTGTACTGTAATGGAATCCGAGCCAAGCTGATCCTGGTTAAATAAATGAACAATGAAATATGTATAACTAATTTGAAAATAGCTTCAGCTTTATTTTAAATTCATAGTTTAAGCCGATAAATTAATACTATATATAATAATACTATCTCAACTGTTATTAGGCCAGGCGACCATACTATTTGTGATTTTCTCTCGGCTTAAGTTGAGAAAGTGCACTTTTGCATCATGGCATTCTCTAAGCTATACAATTCGAGTATCGTACATTTTGAGATGAAAAATGTGTATGTTTGTCTGTTTTTCACCGGAAGCGCTGCATGTGACGACTAACGATTCAAAAATCGTGCATAATCATTTCTGCGGGATATTAAAAGAAAAGAATTTGTTTTATGATCTTTGGATGTTTTCTCAAATAGACCCCACGCGGTTGATTCACGGAACGATAACACTCAATCTTCTCTGACATAAGGCGTGTACGATGCCTGTCGTACATGACCTACATTGTATATGTAAATCCAGCTTGCATAGCCGCAATATTCGCCATTCATCGTGCTCTTTTTTATTTAAATATAGCAACAATTACAAGTTTAATTATTTGTTTATACCATTTTGCATACGAATTATTGCACGCATTTACATGTAGGTGCCAGAGAACAAACGAGATAATGCGTACTGCATTAATTTGTACCTACACGTTGCACGCAGATGAATGAATTAATTTTTTGCGTTTTTATTTGCTTGTTAACTACGTGTACTATTGTAATGGGCTGCATTGGCTTACTTACCTATATGAATTAGACCAGGGTCCTAAGCCTTTTCTGCTGCAAGAAAGACTTAATTTTTAAAAGAAGTTGAGTCAACTCCATCCAAGTCTCGATTCGCTCAATGAGCGTAACAAATTCCATAACGAAGGGTCCTGGAACATTCCGAGAAAGATCCTCAAGCGACTTTTCATTAGAAATGGATCATTTCAGTCTTTTTGTTCTTCTTGCACTTTTTAATACGCGAGAGTTGCGGCTAAATATAAACGAGTTCCTGTAATTAATTTTGGCGTCAACATTTTTATCATTCTGCTAATTGACAAAACACTTGACTACAAGCTCGAAACACAGTGTTCCGTGGAACACCGGTTGAGGAGGCCTGAATTAACGAATTAGTGAACGTTAGTTATGCTAGTGAATGTTAGTTATGGAATCTTCTACTTCTTTTGATCCGTCCGTCAGCTCTGTGAGTGACGATGGGGCCGAATGAACTCTCTCCAAGCATCTCTGTCTGGCATCGCCCTTATGGCATTGTTCATGACATGCCCTTCTATCCTAGATCCTCCGCTATGTTGTCGATCCATCTTCGTCTTGGTCAGCCTTGGCTTCTGGCACCATGTACTGTAGTGTGCAGAGCCAGGCAGGGCAGTCTTTCCTGGCTCATTGCGAAGATATATATAAGCACATTGAGGCGTCTTTCTTGTCTTTTGCACCAGTGATATTTCGTGCCCAAGTCGTTGTCTTATTACATGTACTTCGTATCTGATTTGCCTCATTGTTCCCGTTATGGTATCAATATAATTTAAAGGAGTTTAGATTATAATTTGAAGGATAGGCCAAAGATACATAATCTAGGGCTCTATTACACACTAGGGCTACATGTGTTCACTGTTCATTAAAATAGCCTACGATGATCGCGTTGGATTACTATGCTTTCCCAGTTGTTATGAAGTAGTAGCAGTATATTTTTGAGGCCAATTACTGACGCTATAATATACATCGTAAAAGTTATGAATTATGGCCGAGTGTGCCAATACAGATCATAGAAGTGCTCTAGTCAAGATTCAAGAGTAGCCTGCTATTCACTCGATTCACTGAATTTATGGTCTCCCTTGAAAGGAAATTACAGCCCGCATGCGTATAACGTAGTCAACAGCTTAGACTGCTTGATCACTGAAGTTTTTACGCTACTTGGCCTACGTCTAATGATCAGAACATAGTTGTATAGAACTATGGATCAGTATCATTGCTTGCGCCGTAGGCTTGGATCATATCCTGCCAATATTTGCTTAGCTTTCATTTCACTTAAGCAGTCTAAGTGATGTTTGAGCAAATTTTAAAATGGTTATGAGGATACTGTAACAAGAGTTAGTATCAGGCTAGTAACATGGTCAGGATATAATTATGGCTGCACCCAAATCCAACTTGACGTAATGGGCCTTTTTTATTTATTCCTACAGCAACACCTTACATCAATAATGAATATCGTCATTTATAATGATGAGCATACTAGTCTAAATTTGATAGTGGAACAGTAACAGAGTATCAGCAAAATGAGCTCCGTAGCCTCCAAGATATTCCGATTGTGGTATCACTGGCGATTTTTTTCCCGTAGGGTCAATGCATTAGTTCGCAACCTTTTGGTTAAAAATCAAAATGACCTCTTCTGGTACTTCCGGATTTAGGCCTATGACCACACAAGCGAACCTCTGCAGGTCGGGGAACAAAGAACAGGCTTGCAGCCGAGAGCTCCCCGGGCAAGTCGTTAGAGGTGACTAAAGGAGGGGGTTCTGTGACAGGTTTGACAAATTTTACACCCCCCCCCCCCCCCCCGGAAGAATATTCTGCAAAAAACACTGGTTACATGAGTAAGGTGATGCTCGGTTGCACGAGGGGCGTGAGTTGATTATACTTTTGTTATTTAATTATTGTTGATTTATATAAGCTGCACCATAGGTTTAGTTACATGTATAGGGTGTTGACTGTTGCAGAGCCCGGCGGGTGTGGAGAGCAGTACAGTGAGGGGCGCGAGTGCGCTAACTGTGGGTCCGTGCAGACGCCGCTCTGGCGACGGGACGGGACGGGGCAGTACCTCTGCAACGCCTGGTTGGTAGGACTATAGGAAATGATACGCAATGGGTAGCCAGGGGCGGTTTCGGACGTTTTTGACGGGGAGGATGATCTTTAAGCGCTAGTTTCTCCTCTCCGTGCGAAATGCGAAACTTCTTAGCGGGAGGGAGAAGTTGGGTGGATGCGAACGAAAACTGTTTTTCTGAGAGTTACGAAAGAACTGTTTAATAATGTTGCAGGATGCAAGTGTGTCCACAAAAATGCTCCTCAACTTCTCCAATTCACAACTTCATACCATTTCTGGATTTTGTGATTATATTATTTTTATTTTCTTCCCCATCCCATCATAATCAGGCAGGAACTCTATTCTGAGCAGTGGGAGCGCCCGCTCCCGTGCGTTTCGCCCACTCATCAGCAGTGAAAGCGCTAGCCTCATTTTTAGGCACCAGTGGGAGCGCCGCTCCCGTGCGCTCCCGCTCACTTTAACCACTGGCCTTGCTGACTTTCCTT